>JANHGL010007155.1:0-10830 GCA_024611195.1 Ceyx melanurus | reverse complement strand
AGAAAAGTCTGGCTCCATCCTCTCTACACTCACCCTTAACATATTGATAAACATTAATGAGGTCCCCCCTCAGTCTCTTCTTCTCCAGGCTAAAGAGCCCCAGCTCTCTCAGCCTCTCCTCAGCAGGGAGATGATAATGGTGTTCCTGTTCTTGATCAAATTAACAACAAACTACAGAAAGGGAACAGATTTGCAGGACAGACATCCAGCTCACAATGTGCTGGGAGCTTTATAGTCTTGAGTTCTGGTGGGTGCAAAAAAGGTAGTAAATCTAATGTACTGCACGAAACAAATGTAAATCATCCCATGGAAGCATACTAACAAGCTAAGGAAAGGAGAGCACAATTAGAGTGTCACACATTACTCCCTTGATTGTGGAAAAGCGCCACAAGAACACTCACAAGAAGCTGTTTTTCTTGATGATGTTTGTTTCAAAGAATCAAAATATTTGATACAAGAGGCACAGCCAAGATACTCCACCTACTCAGAGTGAACTCAGCTGTGAGATAGCTCTAAGACAGGGAAAGACTATGCATTGTAACGCTCCAAAACATTGGTGTGGCATTAAAGTGACTCTGTACACTCTCTACACACCCTGTGAGAAAGCCCTTCATCAGAAATCCCCCGTCATCAGTGCCCACAACAAACTGGACTCTGCCCAGGGAATGTCAGGGTAAAATAGCAGCACTTGGGACACTCAGAGTGACCCTGGCAGAGTGTGGTTACATGCGAGTTATTCACAGAGGTGTCAGCACTAAGCACACAATGCAGAGCCCTTTCCCAAAATTAGAGCTGAAGGTCTCTCTCATTTCTGAGTTAATGAATCTGATTTTAAAACAGTTTAGAACTGGATCCAGTTTCTCCATCAAGCTGAAATCCATCCCACCTGGAAATGGCAGGAAGGAACATCCATAAGTCTATTGCAATGAAGATTTTGCACAATTGCCACAATGAACACGTTGTGCTGGTTACAGCAAAACCCCTCAAGATCCAAAAGGAAACAACTGTAAATGCCAAATTTTCAGCTTGATGAAGAACCAGAAAGGGATGCTGACATCACTGAACCAGCTCCAGCTGTCAAGAAGAGAGTCAACCTGCAGTGCCAAAAAATCATGTTTGGAAAGGTGTTAAGGGCAAAGGAAAATATTACAAAATGAAGATATTCCAACAGCACAGATATGAAAAAAACCCTAGACTCCAGGAGTTGTCCTGCTATAAATACAGAGCTGTGTAATACTGAGCCTGGAGCCTGGGCCACGGACTGGGCCACAGCACAGGATCACCTTTAGAAAATCCAAAAAGCACAGCTGCATTGGGATACAGAAAGCGGGGGGGGACTAAATGAGCAGAACCACAGCCAAAAAAGCCAGTGGGTTTCCTTTATGGTTACAGAAACAAAACACTTCTCTGCACAGGAAACTTTGTTTCATTTGTGTCCCAAACAGCACTTGTGATGCTAAAGACAGTTAACCCCGTGATGCAGTCTGCAGTGCAGATATCCCTGGGTTACAGCACATCCAACCACCACCCCTGCTTCAAAATCCAATTATATACTCATAATGGAGAAATGCCTCCAATATATGAGCACCTGAGATCACAGTCTGGATTTTTTTTGTTTTATTTGGTTTTGGTGTGTGTGTGTGTGTTGTTTTTTTTCTTGTTGTTGTTTGATTTGTTTTTGGGGTTTTTTTTCTGCCTGTCTTCATGTCTGTGCATATGCAACAGTACATCAGTACATGACCACACTGGCACACAGCTCCACTGGCACCTGCTGCACTCCAGGCAATGCTCTCAGGCAATCAGGAAGGTTTTCTGCAGGTTTGTTGGTAGGCACCACACCAGCTCAGGACTGGATTCAGGAAGACTGACAGCTGAACACCAGCACTGACTGTGACCTTGATAATGGAATTATCTTCATTAAAATTGACATTCTGTTCTCAAAAATTATTGTGGTACTTCTGAATGTTTTAAAACTGTAGATCCTATTTAAATATATATATATATATATATATAAATACTTAAGCTTTTTTTCTTCCAGAGTCAAAAACTTAACCTCTCCACCTCAAACTTTAAAAAAAAAAAACCCTGCATCATTCACCTGCTGAGACACTCAACTTAACTAGCCTGCTAAATAGGTTGGGAATGCTGCATGTTTTAAAATTTGCTACAAAGTTTTCTTCTCCTTACTGCTGTGATTGAGAATTTCCTTTATTTTACTGAAGGGTGAAAAAACTACATGCATCAACAGAAATTATAGCATTACTGCTGATTTTAAATGGACTTTATGTGATTTTTAACGAACTGAATGATGACACACAGTTGTATAAAATCTTGTGAATTAATAGATTTGTTGTAAGAGTAGAATATGCAATTTTAATGGTATATTTCTTTATTATGTTTAAGACATAGTAACTTCATCTTTGCACAGAGTTTTTTGTATGGTTAAAAGCTTAGCAAACAGCTCTGGACCAAATGTCCTGTGCCTCAAAGGAACTTAGTTCATAGCATTTTCCCCAGGACCATAGGAAAAAAATCAAGGCTGGAAGAGGCCTCAGGAGGTCTCTGCTGCAACCTCCTGCTCAAAGCAGGAGCAGTTCTGAGCTCAGACCAGGTTTCTCAAGGCTTTACCTGGCTGGATCTCCAGAGGTGAAGACTGCATGCTTTTCTTGGCAACCCATCCTGCTGCCTGCATGTCCCTGTGGGGAGAATTTTTTCCATGGATAAGGTCTGAACCTTTTTTGTTTCCATGCATACCATTGTCTCTTGTCCTGTGACACAGCACTGATGAGCCTGCTGCCACCTCCATGATTTTCCTCTAGATTTTGGAAGGCTTCTATTACATCACCCCAACGCCTCCTGTTCCCTCAGACTCTCAGCAGCAAAGATCAACTTTATAAAGTTCATTCTCAGTAAGGGTGATGCAAATTCAGGCATGTATTACAGAAGTGATGACTCCTAAGAAAACAGCATAAATAACATTTAACAAGTGGACGTGGGCACTGATCTCTCCAAACTCTACTGGAAATTAAGACAATTAGAATTCCTGGTGGAATTAAACCCTGTTCATAGGCCAGGAAAACCAATATGCTTTCTGTGCTTACTGTTTTTATCAACCATTGTGTGAAATGCTCTACCAGGCAGACTGAGTTAGCAACAGCTGTGTTCCTGCTGAGCAGTCATGTGCTGCATTTCATTAATTCACCAGGTGTACTCCAAAATAAAACTGGGAACAAACTTCAGAGATCAAGGGAAGAAAGTAAATGAGTAACTGTGTTGGAAGGAGATGATGACAGTAGTTCACAAAACCAGTAATCAACTATGGGCCACTCTGCACAAAAGTCAGCTTCTTGATCCTTTTAAAGGAGTTTAAATTCTTTAGTTTGTGTTAATTCTTTTGGATCATTTGATACACATGCCAAAGGGCAGCACTAGGCCTTTCCATAAGCATATGGATTTTCCTAGCACTGGATTTTCAGCTAGATTTATAACAGTACCATTTTCAGCATATGGTGGTATTTGCTGAATTGCCCTTCTACAGCAGGTGCTCTATTTTATGAGGTAATATTACGTCTCTTTAATGTATAAAGTCATAAAGTAATGAAATTGTTTCCAAGGTAAATGGGACCACTTCAGCCTAGGCAAGAATTGGAGGTATTAAATTGCAAGCATAGAAGTAATCTTCAGGGAATAACAAATTAGGGTCACCTACTGCTTGGATTTATGCTGAAGTACCACTGAAGTTCAGACATTCAAGATTAAGATTATACATTTAATCTCTACTTTAGAGCCAGTTGGATAGCCACAATTTACTACCAAAAGCCACAATCAGTACTGAATGGTTTAAACTTATAGATGAGCTTATCTAGCACTGTGGAGTACACAATGTCACTGCAGTGACACTGAGATGCCAGTCTTCACCTGGGTGGCCCAAGAAGGCTAATTGTGCACATTTTCCAAATAGAATTTACCCCTTAGGGCCTTCATTTTAACACCCAAACCCCTGCCTTCAAATATACTAATAACTAATATACTAATAACCTGCTCTTTGCTATGACTATTAACTGAAGAAAATGGCATCATGTAAGGAGGGAATGAAAACAATGTCTGTTAAAATGGCTGAACAAATTTAGAGCCAATGAGTACTTACACAATTAATGACCTGATTTATCTCCTTTCCTAACATTGCCTTCCCAGACATACATGAATCACTAGTGAATTCCAGTGAAATGATTTTCATCTATCAAATTAAACCAAGGATATGGCCTATGGACTAGTTCAGCAAGGCAGCAACTATGTTAAAGCTACCAGATGGTTGATTTTGAAATTATTTTTTTTTTCTTTACTTATGACTTTGCTGTAGATTTCAATACTCAATTTCCATGGGAAAACCCCCAGAATATCCATGGGATGACAGCACTTGCTGAGTGCTAGGCCTGTCAGTAACAATCAGTGCAATAGGCAGACAAGGCAGGACTGCAGAAACCAGAGGCATAATTCCTTTCTTATACACATCATCCCTTTAAAAAGGCCAGAAAGAGAAGGTTGGGTTTGGGCTGGAAACAGTTCAGATAGAGGGTTTGTGACTATCACCAGGAAATGAGGAATGGGGAGATGAAGGATTAAAGAGCTGTGATCATGTTGTCCCTTACTGGTACCTTTATAAAGTTACTGGGTCTAGCATAGGCATGATGATCACCAAATGATGATTTTCTGCACCTTTGATACATTTTCTACAAACACACAGTGACAGACATAGCCCAAAAGAGCTTACAGGCTGAACAGATAAGGCAAATAAAGGGAAAAGGGCTCCAACAAAACTGACTTGCTACTTGCAAGCTACAGGAGTGTACTTTTACTGATTGAGCTATTGCTTCATGCTGCCTCTTCTACTGTAAAAAAAAAAGACAAAGCAAAGCTAGGTTTCATGCAGGAGAGAAGAAGCAGATGAGATCTTAGCACTGCTTTAGAGCAAACAGGCAGATGGCTAGCCAGCCTTCTTCTCATGGCCATGCCAGTGCATTACTGCTAGGTGCTGATAACACCCTGGAGACTGAGGTCATGCCCTTTCCTAGACACACAGCAGGTACATCGTACCTGATATCATCCACAACAGTGGGTCTCGCTCCTCGACATGCTTGCATTCTGTCCCAGAGCATTCTGGCTGGGGGCACCTCCTTGAGCAGTTTCTAATCAGTGTGGTGCCATGGCTGGTCTGCCACTCTCCAGGTGCAGAAAGTGCAAGTGGAGCTAATCAGAGCCTCGTTAGGCTCCTTCAGAGTACTCCCCATTCTAGCCCTGTCACGGTCAGGAGCACCTGCACCACTGGTAAACCCACCCAGGACAGAGCAATGTCGATGAGAGTAACACTTGTCATCAGTGGCAGAAAGGAGCTAGGGAGGCACCTGCCAGTCACATACCTGTTGTGCCCATATCCCATCTGCTATAGTTACTCCAGGAGACCATAAGACTCACTGTTGTTATCCTCAGCTGTTAACTTTGGCATCAGGCTGCAGTTGTGAAGTTCACAGCCAGCCTGGCACAGACCTTCTTCAAAATCCAAGTATTATTCTCAGAGCAGCTGTTGCATGGAGCAGAAAGCTCCTGTGATGTTCCCTCGATCTAACTGAAAAGCCCCCATACTATTTCCATGCCCTTTGTCTTGACAGGGAAGACTTCTTTTTAATCCTCAGATCAGCCTCACTAAGCAGAAGAACATAAACACGATCTTTATAAAGATCCCACAGACGGACAGCTCTCACAACGGTGTTCTGTAACAACAGCTCCTCTTCCATTATTTAAAGTTATTTCGGAAGTTACTCAAAACCTCTAAATGCATTTTACTGGGTTTTACCCGTAGTCTGTTTTTGTGCAGTGGCAAATAGAAAAGCTATAAGAAATTCATAGGAATAAAAAGGTATGGTGCCTGCCAGACCATGCTCTTTGCATTATTTTTTTTTCCCTTTTTGATCATTAAGAGTCCTGTGTCACAAATAAACAGCAAGAAATCTCCCCCCCCGGAGGGGATGATCCACCTTCCCTTCCCCCTCTTCTCCCTCCCCGCTCGCTATTCCTTTTCCACACACGTTGCCCGCAATGAAAGCACACGGAAAGAATCACACACATCCCGAATTCGAGTCCCAACGACCAATCTCTCGAGGACAGAAATCTCCTTCAGCAAATCACCATCAGAGCGTTAAAACCCACAAATACCCATCCATAGGCTACCCCGCTTCCCTCGTTCGCCGAGGAAAAGCCCCTGCGCTGCTCCTCATGCCCCCGAAGGATGGGCGTGGGGATGGTGGCAGGAAAGCGGGTCCGCGTACCTTGATCATGCTGCCGATCGGAGGATGTCTCTCTCTCCCTGCCGCGGCTCAGCGGGCTCTCCTCGCTCGTTGTGGGCAGCCCCCGGGGGGCGGTTCGGTGGGCGGGGAGGGCTCAGGGCCGTTCGAGCCGCCTGCGGGCACCGCCGGGGCCGCCGCCGCTCGCGGGCTCCGATTGCATCAGCGGGCAAGGGCGGCGCGCACGGCGCCGAGGAAAGCGGCGAGGGGCTGCGGGCCGCCCCGCCTGCCTCCTCCTGGAGCTCCTCCTGGAGCTCCTCCTGCGGGCACGCAACCCCTCCCGCCAGGCCCGGCCCCGCGCTCGCCAGGGAAGCGCCGGCAGCTCCCCGGGCAGGGACGGGGTGGGAGCTGAGCCGACTCCCGCAGCCGATCCCCGAGCGGCAGGTCGGCTCGCAGGGTCAGCCCCGACCCGTGGCTCGCCCCTAAAATGGCCCCGTATCGTGCGCCGCGACTGCCAGCAGGGACAATGAAATGCTTTTGCTGTCATCTCTACGGAGGAGAACACGTTCTTCTTTCTCTCCCCGTCGCTTTACAGACATTCAGAAACTCATCGTTTTTCGTCTCTGACTCATTTCCTCCTTCCTCAGCTGCCAACCACACCAAACACCTCACCCTTTATCACTCTCATCCCCACCAAGCCCTTCAGCTCTCCGGCTTCTGCCAGCCCGGCATTCCTCCTTCCACCGCTACCCGCACGCTGTGCCTAGCGCTCCAGCACACGAGAGGGGTCCGCAATAGCCCCTTCTGTTTGGAGCTGCCTGGGGTTGCCAGATGTTTCACAGCGGGCTCTGGGTCCTCCCCCTTCTAACCAGTGCCTGTGCCATGCTGGAGTCCACGTAGCACCGCCGCCTTCACAGCCCTTCCTACCTCAGCCTGCCAGCTGCTGCATCTCTGCTCCCTGTGCAGAGCTTCCTGGCAGGCAGGTGACCAGTACCTGAAAACAAAAGAGGAGACATCAGAGGCTGGTCTCCTCTGTCACTGCTACCAGTGAAACTATGCAGTGGGAGTGCAGCTAAACTGAAATGTGAAGGGAAAATCCCAGTGTAACCACAGTGTAATGTTCACACTGTGCTTACTTTCATCTGCATTGATTGTACTTAGTAAGTCTTTTCTTCAGAGAATCACAAAATGTCAGGGGCTGGAAGGGACCTCTGGAGATCATCTAGTCCAACCCCCCTGCCAGAGCAGGGGCACCTAGACCAAGTCACACAGGAACAGGTCCAGGCTTGTTTGGGCTATCTCCAGAGAGGGAGACTCCACAACCCCCCTGGGCAGCCTGTTGCAGTGTCTGTCGCCCTCACTGGGAAAAAATTTCTCCTCATGTTTCCATGAAACTCCCTATGCCTCAGCTTCCACCCATTGCCCCTTGTCCTGTCATGGGGCATCACCCAGCAAAGCCTGGCTCCATCCTCCTGCCACTCACCCTTGATCTATTGATAGACATTGATGAGCTCCCCCCTCAGTCTCCTCCAGGATAAAGAGCCCCAGCTCCCTCAGCCTTTCCTCATGAGAGAGATGCTCCACTCCCTCCAGCATCTCTGTGGCTCTGCACTGGACTCTCTCCAGCAATTCTGTGTCCATCTGAAACTGGGGGCCCAGAACTGGACACCTAACTCCAGATGCAGCCTCACCAGGGCAGAGCAGAGGTGCGGGAGAACCTCTCTCCACCTACCAGCCACAGCCCTTTGAATCCACCCCAGAATGGCATTGGCCCTCTTGGTCACAAAAGCCACTGCTGGCTCCTGGGCAGCCTCCCATCAACTGGCACCCCCAAGGTCTTTTTCCCCTTTGCTGTCCTCCAACAGGTCAGTCCCCAGCCTATCCTGGTACCTGGGGTTGTTCTTTCTCAGGTGCCAGACTCTGCACTTGCCCTTGGTGAATATAATTCCATTTCTTCCTGTCCAACCCTCCAGCCTGTCCAGGTCTCTCTGGATGACAGAACAGCCTTCTGGTGTGTCAGCCACTCCACCCAATTTGGTGTCATCAGCAAACTTGCTGAGGGTGCTTCTGTGCCCTCATCCAGGCCATCGATGAAGATGTTGAACAGAACTGGTCCCAGCACTGACCCCTGTGGGACCCCACTAGTCACAGGCCTCCAACTAGACTCCATCCTACTGACCACAACTCTCTGGCTTCTTTCCTTCAACCAGTTCCCAATCCACCTCCCTACCTGATCATCCAGACCACACTGCCTCAGTTTAGCCAGGAGGATGCTATGGGAGACAGTGTCAAATGCCTTCCTGAAATCAAGATAAACCACATCCACTGCTCTACCATCATCTCTCCACATGGTTATGTCCTCAACAAAGGCTCTCAGGTCAAACATTACCCTCCCCTTGGTAAAACCATGTTGACTTCTCCTAATGACCCCCTTGTCCTTGATATGCCTAAGGATAGCACCACGGATAAGTTGCTCCATGAACTTTCCAGGGATGGAGGTGAGGCTGACCAGTCTAATGTTGCCTGGGTCCTCCTTCTTACCCCTTTTGAAGACAGGAGTAATGTTTGCCCTCCTCCAGTCCCCAGGCACCTCTCCTGTCTGCCATGACTTACTGAAGATGGTGGAGAGTGGTCTGGCAATGACCTGTGCCAGCTCTCTCAGCACCCGTGGGTGCATCCCATCAGGACCCATGGACTTATGGATGTCCAGATGACTCAACTGTTCTTTAACCCAGTCCTCCTTCCTCATACTATCCTCTGGTGCCTCAGGTGCCAGGGGCTCCTGAGGACAGTCTCCAGCACTATAGACAAAGAAGGCATTCAGTAACTCTGCCTTCTTTGTGTCCTGTCACCAGGGCACACCCTCATTCAGCAGAAGGCCAACATTGCCTCTCACCTCAGCTTTTCCTGCAAGAGATTGGAAGAAGTCCCTTTTGTTATCCTTGACCTCCCTTGCCAGGTTGAGTTCCAAGGAGGCCTTAGCCTTCCTAGATCCTCTGACAACAGTCCTGTACTCCTCCCAGGTGGCCAGACCCTCCTTCCATGATCTGGAGACTCTCTTTTTTCACTTCAGTTTGCTTGGCAGTTCCTGATTTAACCATGCTGGTTAAGTCAGGAACTTACCTCTCTTTCTCAATTTCCCACTTGCTGGGATGCACTGACCTTGAGCTTGAAATAATTGATTCTTAAATGTTACCCAACTATCCTGGGCCCCCTTTGCCCTCTAGTACCCTGTCCCATGAGATTTTCACCCAGCAATTGCTCGAAAAGGCCAAAACTAGCCCTGCTGAAATCCAGGGTTGTAGTCCTGCTTGACATCCTGACAGAACTGAAGACATTCCAGCTGCTCCCTCATGTAAAGAGCAACTCCACCACATTGTCTTGATGATCTGTCTTTCCTGAAAAGGACACAGCCATCCATGAGCACATTCCAGTCATGTCAGATGTCCCATCATGTCTCTGTCATTGCCACCAGGTCATAATCCCATTACTTCCTTTATTACTGTTCTTCCCATCTGATCTGCTGGAGAGTAGCTGCAGAAAGCTGTTCCACCTCGATGCTGCTGCCAAGTGTCAGGTTCTGCTTTGCACAGTGTATGTGAATTATTCTCTCTTGCACAGTGCCAGAGATCAGTCACAGATACAAAAAGTAAGTAGATCTCTGTTCCTGCCACTCCTCAGCCAGGTAAGAAAGTGCCATTTAATGGAATTACAAATATTTGGATTCCAAAGAAACACAGGTAAATGACACTATACCCAAAAGGAAAATTATTGTGAACAGTGATGTTCTAGCATCTATTAAGAACAGCGCTGGAGAAAAAAGCAGGAAACGGAGAAAGCAGCCAAGAAGCATCAGACAGATACAATTCTTCATCACTGAGCTACTCCTCAGTGCTCCTGGAAGCAATTCAATCCATTCATGATGATTTATCTTCAGATTACAACCACTACATGGGAACAGCCATACTGGGTCAGGCCAAACATCCATTCAATCCAATGTTCTGTCTCTGGCTGCTGACAATAACAACACCTGCAGAGAGCTCCAGGAGCAGAATCAGCACAGAGGAGCACTTGCCCAATACACTCTTTGAGCCTTGAGGGGTTTGTACCACAGCAGTCTCCTGAAGGATGGGATTTTTGTTCTATAATTGTTCCTTGAACCCAGCTAAATTTGGCATCTATAAGGTCTTCTGCTAATGAGTTCCACAAGCCTGCTCTGTTCTGTGGAAGTGTACATCATTTTGGTTTATTTGGAACTTGACACTTGGAAATTTCACATCTTGCTCCCTTCTGATACTGAGAAACTGTAAACACAAACCAAGATCAAAATATCCCCTCTATGTCACTTGGGGTTTTACAGCCTGCTGAATCCTCTGTCAGTCATCTCCCTTTTCCAGATGAAGAGTTCTAATTTTTTTAGTTTCAGGGCAGGATTTCCTTTCAGAGAAGTCATGGGGAGTCTGCCCCTCTGTGTGATTGTCCTGGTTTGGGTGAAAAGCAAGCAAGTTTTGTTCGGTGATTTTGCTTTTCAGCTTAAGGTTTCTAACTAACT
>JANHGL010007154.1:94780-104780 GCA_024611195.1 Ceyx melanurus | reverse complement strand
GCGGCTCTCATGCAGTGCTATAAATTTTATTTTTAAAAAAATTCTTTTTTTTTTTTTCCGCCGGGGGAGGCCAGGCCGGGCCAACCGCGGCTGCGAGGCGGGGGTGCCGGGGCCGCCGTCCCGGGCAGCTGTCGCGCTCCGTCCACTGGGGTTGGCTTGTTTACCCCCGGTGTCAAATATAGCTGCTGCGCCAGGCTCTGCCCTAAATAGAGCACGGGGCAGCTTGCGGGGCCCCCGCAGCCCCCGACTGGCAGTGGGAGAGCAAAGATACAAACACACGCACACACCAGTAAGGGTTGACCTAAATGTTGGGTCGTTTCTTACTCTTCTTCCCTCCTAGCCTTGCTTCAGGGCTTTAATTTTTTTCACCTGTGTCTGAAGTCTCTATCGCCCTGAGTGGAAGATGAAACCGTTGCAAGTGTTTTGTTTTTGTTGGTTTTTTATTGTTGTTGGGTTTTTTTGTTGTTTTTGGGTTTTTTTTTACTGTTATTTTAAAACGTGAGGCTATAGCCATTTCTCTCTCCAACCCCCCAAGTGGAGCTGTAGTATAATGGTTGGGTTCCTGGCACTTATTGGTTTGTACCTAGGTTTGTTCTGGGATTTCACCCTAAAAATCTGTTTTAGATATAAGGTGAGACACTGAAGAAACAGTGGGGGTAAGACGAGGTGCCTTAGGCACACCCTCCTCTCTCGTGCTTACATGTGTGTATGTGTGTTCCTTCAATACCTTTCATCTCTTTATAGAGCAAAACGGTGATTTTGTTGAGCTTTTTTTTTTTTTTTGGAGAGGACAGGGTTTGGAAGACTTAGGTAACAGCAGCATCTTCTCATTCAAGAGTGCTCATCCTGTGCTCCCTTGGAGCCTGGCAGGAGGCCCAGGAGAGCAGAACTGGCTTTGGGGGATTGCTGAGACACAGAGGCCTTGAAGGTGTTCTGTAGGTTTGGTGCAGCGGGGAGAGGCATCGCTCCCCCACGGCACAAGCGTTTCCAGGGAGTTCCTCATCCTGCTTCATCCACTGCTGTCACAGGCATTTGTTTACCCTGATCATGATTTAGCTAAGAAAGTATTGTTGTGTTTGGTGCTTATGTTCAGGCTTCTGTGGTCAATGGGAACGAGTTATTTCCTGAACAGAAGTAGTGATGTTAGAAAAGAGCATGTCCAGCTGCTGCCGAGGGCTGTCTGGGGAGGAGCAAGAGCAGCCCAGGAACCCTCAGTTCTGCTGTGAGTGTGCGACATGACAGTCAAATCGAGTACCCCCTGTTGTATATAAAAGGCTGTAAAATAAATCAGGGTGGGGAAAGAGAGGACTGAATGAATTCACATTCAGTCAAAAGAGCCTTAGGTGAAAGGTACAGGATGGCAGTCTGTTTTGTTGTTTGTTTGTTGTTTTTTTTCCTGAGCCATAAGAGTCCTGCTCTAGTAAGTAGGTGCTTCAAGCAATTCCCAAATGGCCAAGATATGACAGATTGTGGTAATGCCGCTGCTGAGGTTCTGTGCGAGGGCAGTGGAAATACAGGTAGGCTCTGAGTCTTTGGCATGCCTCCAGCATCTTTTAATCTGCCTGAGTATCGTTTGTATCATTAATTATATTTTTCTACCCATGTGGGGATTTGGTGAAGACATGGTTGCAATAACTAGTGGGTGACAAGGGTGCAAGAGGGAAGGCAGTCATGCAGCCATCCTGATGCCATTCTGCATGGTGCTTTTCCCTTGCAGAGAGATTGCCACCCCTTCCTCTCCAAAGCTGCCACCTGAGAAGATGGCACCTGGGATGGCAGATGCTGTTGCCAGGTGGGATAGACCTTTCTGTCACCCTGGGCATGATGGGAAGTATGCTTTGTGCTGTCCTGAATGCCAGCACTCAGAACAGGAGAGTGCATGTGGAGCCAGATACCAAATGTGGCCTGGGTTGTGAATCACACTGTGCACTAACGGCTTTCACCAGGCCACTGCAGACTTTGTTGTTGGGAGTGGTGGGCAATTATTCTGCATGGTGGTCACAGGGCACTCAGGACACTGCTCCTTGGTGTGGATGGCTTTTAGGAAGGAAGGAAGGAGGTACCTAGGGACAAATCCAGCCTCCCTGTTTCCTCTGTCTTCCTCTGGAACTGGTGGGGCTGAAGACCTATGAGGCTGGTCTGTGCATGGTAGACACTATGGTGTTGCTGGTTGGACAGGCAGAGGGCCTGGGCTGACCTGCTGCCATGTTGTGCCTGATCCCATGTGTATCCCTCCTGCGATAGGCATCCTCCATAGGATAGGATCCTCCATAGGTCCTTCATGTGATAGGCATCCTCCATTCCCAGGGCAAGGAATTGTCATAACAGAGTGTGTCAGCACTTTTTATTAGAAACCAAGTTAAGATGTATTCCCGCTGCCAATATTTTCAAGTGAATCACTATACAGATAAATGGTCTGTCTGTCAGGTTTTTGTTTGCTTGTTTTAAACAAACAGCATCAGTCTCCTCCCCTAAGATTCCCCAGTGACCAAGTGGCGTTGACAAATAGTTCCTTGTTCTTTGTTGCTGTTGTGCTTCAGATGCCTTTCATGTGCTTCAACAGTTAAAAAGATGGCTTTGATTGCTGGCCAAATTAATATTTATTTTTTTTTAAGTCAAGCAGTATATCTAATTCTGTATTTAAAAAGGAAAAAAAAAATGAAGGAAATTAAATTATACAGACAAAACCATCTTCTTAATAGGGAAAAAACCCCACATCTCTGAAACCAGGAAATTGATAGTTGTGATGCTCTGTCTACCATTCACTCACTGTGTTTAGGTATTGTGACATAGATTAATACCATTGTTGATTTACTATTTAGATAATGGTAAATCTTAAAGACATCATCTCACTTGGGAGCCCATGTTTCAAAGTGCCATACAAATGTCTAATAAATCATAGTCTTTAGCTTCATATGTTGAGAGATACATGAGATCACAAGCTGTTCTTTGGGCACCTTTAAAACATCTTCTGTGCTTGTGATCCTGCATTTGCTGATTTCAGTGACATGGGGCTGTGGGGTTTGGTGCTGAAGATGAGCTTGCTGTCCCTGCTCTCCTCCAGAGTGAAATCCAAGAACCACCTTGAATCTCCTGCAGCTTCAGCAGGCTGCTGGGCTGCTTGAGGAATAGCATAGTATAGACAGGGTTTGGCTTTCCTGCTTTTCCTCTGATCTCTACGTCTAATGCTAAACTGCAAGCTTTGGTGTGTCCACACAGTTCAGCATGATGGCCTCCTGATCGCCCCTGTAGGCATTTCTGTCGCAGGGTTCTGCAGGAATAGCAAGGCATCAGGTGGCAGATACATGTAATGCCATTCTGAAGGTACCACCAACACCACCCCATCTTGCCAGTGTCTCAATTAGAAGATGCACGTGCCATTGTAGCTGGGTACAGCATTGTAAAGTAGTTAGTTTTCTCCATAAGACACATTTTCAAACAGGTGATGATCATGCCCCCATGCTCCTTCAACTCTCAATTTTCTGGTAATTCTATCTTTAAATCTGCTTGCTGGAGCCTTTGATCACACATCTGAGCTGTCGATTATGTTTCTGACAGTTGACATCATGAGGGAGAGGGGAGCTTAGGACTCAACATTTCTTTTGTGATAGCTGTTTTCTAACAAAACACTCCAGTGAGGATTTTCTATCATAATGTAACAGGGAGCTTTTCCAGAGCACTTGGATTTAGGGAAAAGCTTGTGTTTCCATTGAGCTTTTCCATTCACTAGCAGAGTATTTCAAGGCTGCAGAACTGGACTTGCTCTGTTTGCTGCCTTCCTCTACTCTGCTGTCTTTTTACCTAAGCCTCCTACCCCAGGGCAGCAGTAGAGACAGCCAGGTCAAGACCAATCAGAACTACTAAATATCCTGTGCTGCTGGGCATGTTTTGCAACCAGGGTGGCGTCAAAGGGTTTTAGAAACTCTAGACATATGAGACTGCTTTCATCATCACCCTTGCCTAGGCTGATCCGTGGAGGCTGTCTCAAAGCAACCAGCAGTGCTTTCCAGCAGCAACACAGAATATAGCTTAATCAAAAGAAATGTAGCGATGCAGGGATGTACTTGTGAGAGGGCACTTAGATCTGACTGCTGAGGTAGTGTTGAAGGTGATATGTCCAGGAGTGAACAGGGGCCTCCAGTGCTGACAACACAAGGTGCCCTGCCAGTGTCTCCCTATGCTGTGGGCTGGTGAAAGCTGGTTTCCTTCTCTGGGCCAGAGTAGGGACAAAAGCAGGGAGCTAGAGCATGTTTGCACCCTACTCTGTGGTCGGGCTGCAGCTCCTTCTGCATGTGTCCTAGCTCCCCTCAGTGCTAGTAGTGGTATGTCACTAGGGTCCAGGCAGGCTGTGAAACCCACCACTGCTTCAGTGCCACAGCTTCCCACATCCGAACTTTGGGAATGAAGTGCTGCCTCCTCCATACACTGCTGTCCCACCCTGGCTGGTGACAGATGGGGCCACGGAGTAATGCTCCCTGTGAAGGAGCAGCCCTTTTGCCCTCCATGCTATTTGCTGTCAGGAAAAATTGTTTTGAGGCATTAAGGCCTGAATGTCTTGGTTTACCACCTTGAAGTGAACCTTCCTTGGTGGGAAGTAGTATCTTGATATTGAGCTTAAAGTTCACCTTAATAAGAACCTTTATCCTCTTCTGTGGTTTTGGTTGGGATTAGTTAGTGAACACGCTTATTGGTTGGGAAGAATGGAGGTGAGTAAATGTCTTTGTGTAGCTGGACAAGGATGTTAAATGATCCAGGGGGTATTGCAGGATTCACCTCTGCCAGAGGCAAACCTGTACCTGCCGTCTTTGTCACCTGTGCCTTGTTTTCTACAGCCTTCCTGCTCTTGTCCCACCCTTGCAGGGTCCTGGCACAGTGGCACATGTGGCCAGGTGGTGGGTTCAGCCTGCTTGATTCTATGATTCTTTTCAACCAGATTGGTTCCTAGTCCTTACTCAAGGCATAGCCACACAAACAGTTACTCCAACAAAAAAGGGAGAGCTAGAGCAGAATGGAAACAACCCACCAGAGGTGGAGAATGTTCAGGTTGGCTTAAGAAGCCCTTCTTCCACCTGCAAAGCTGCTTCCTAAATTGCCTGCAGCAGTTAAGGCTTGGAGTTAGTTCAGCCTTGAAGTCTGCTCTTGATGAGATGAACTGAATGCAGATTAGTTGCAAAGAACCTAAGAGTGATGGGGTCTGCAGAGCACTTCTTAAGCTATTAAGAGGCATAAGAATCAGCAGAAAAAAAATACAAAGATATATTTTAATATAAAATCTTCTCTGACCATGCACAGGGGTCAATCCTGGTTAAAAAAAAAAAAGAAAAAAAGAAAAAAAAAGGAAGAGTGAGGCGAGCTATTTCTCAGATTCTTCAAGAAGAGAATAAAACGAGAACATCCCTCCTCATCTCAGTTCTTCCCAGCTCCTTGAGAGCTTCACACTAGCACTCAGCACTTTGTGAACATCAGTCTCTCCATGTTGAAGCCTCCATAGTGCATTCTCTGGTAGTGCAAGTGGGAGTGGACACAACTGTTTTATTAGGTTTGCACCCACGCAACTCACTGGCAGGGGATGACCTGACTCTTTGTCCTGATGAGGCCACATTGGGCTAAGTTTGTGCTGCTGCTCTGTGCTTGCTGAGGGTGCTGTGCTAAGCCCATCTTGGATGGGCTGTTTGCCTCATGGCTTACTGGGGGTCCCTCATGAGGACCTGAAGACCAGAGTGAGGTAGAGGTCTTGATGATGGTGTATTCAAGGTGCAAGGCTAGGTGTGTCTCTGTGTATGGTTTCTCCTTTGTGAAAGATCCTGATGAGAAATAATGATGTGCTTCTGCTTTGGTTTTGGCAGCTCTCAGGCAAGAATGAGTCTTTCAAAGCTTGGCTAATAGGAGGCAAGCAGAGGGAATGATGCTGGAGTTGGATGAGATGGGATATTCTCCTGTCTGAGTATCCTGGAGATGAGTGCACTAGACATTGCCCTCACATAAATTACCACCTGCTCTGATTCTGTAGGGATCATTTTTTTTCCTTCCATTTTAACCTTCTAGAGTAGTTTCACTTCTTCTAGTAAATGTTTCCTCTAACTTAAATAATCCATCTCCTCAAAGCTGACCTGACAGATGTTTCCCCTGCAGTGACCCAGTGTGCACAGCACACTTCATGAAACCCTGGCTTCTATGGGGAAATGCAGCACCAGCAGTGACCCTGCTGGTGTCCCAGCTAAAAATAAAGCCTGTCCCTCCTGGCAGTGTTGGGGTTTGCTTTTAAGTAGGTAGGCAGTTTTACCCATTGGCTGCACTGTGCTCTTGTGCCAGGCAGAAGGCACAGCTTAACCTTCAGAGCACAATGGAGCTACTTCCCCTCTGGAAAATCACACTGGTGAAGGTGAGAGAATGCTCAGCTGCACTCGGTGCATCTACGTCATTCTCAAAAATCCGCCAGCTTGCCTGTTGCCTGCCTAGATCCATTTCTTTGCTGCTTCATGTATACTAGTGAGTCACCAGCCTCTCTTCTGCTTTCTCCCCCAGTTAGCTCACAGCTGTATACCTTCTCTGATGAAGAAAGTCTGAGAGAGTTGGGGTTGTTTAGCCTGGAGAAAAAGAAAGCTCTAAGGAGACCTTACTGGAGCCTTTCAATCTTTAAAGAAAGATGGGATAATTTTTTTAGCAGGGTCTGTTGCAGCAGGACAAGGGGTAATGGCTTTAAACTAAAAGAGACGAGATTGAGACTAGATAAAAGGAAGACATTTTTAACAAGGGTGGTGTAACATTGGCCCAGGTTGCCCAGAGAGGTGTTAGATGCCTCATCTCTGAAAACATTGAAGGTCAGGTTGGTTGGGGCCTAAGCAGTCTGATCTAGTTGAAGATGTCCCTGCTTACTGCAGGGAGGTTAGAGCAGATGACCTTTAAAAGTCCTTTCCAATCCGAAACATTATGTGATTCTATGATTCTAGCTTCTCAATCTTTCAACAGCATCCCCCACATGTTTAACCATTTATCCTCTGTGTGTGGCTTTCTGCCTGTCTCTTAGGTCCATATGGGCTTGTCTGCTGGGACAAATCAAGAGCTTGGCCCAGTCAGGAAGTAGATGCTCAGTTAAGAAGGGTCTTTCGAGCTTTCATTGTACATGCACATTAGTGAGTTTCACAAAAAATGGTGAGGTTGAAGTATACTTTGGAGTCAGAGGATGGAAGTATTCTGCCTAGTGAATCTATGGCTATGTTGAGGGTTTCCGTGCACATCTATATTTCCTTTGAGTCTTCCAGTACTTACTTTATTTATTTTATCATTGAATTCCCCAGATAAACAAATGCAAAGAATAAAATTTAAGAAGTTTCCAGTGCTCTCTGGGTAAAATACCCTGACTCTCAGAGCCTTCTGGTGGTGTTAGCCAGAAGCTTCTTTTGGACTGGTTGAACAGTTCTGTCTCTGACTAAAGCTGATTTCCCAGAGAAGGCTGAGGGAGGGGACCTCAGATTAAAAGGTGGTGGTCTTTCAGATGTCACATTCTTATGCACTTCGTGAAAGGTGCACCAGGCAGTGGTACTATTGGTTTGCTGAGCAGCTGGCCGGCACCAAGGCTCAGAAGGAGCTGCAGTCTGTGATGCCACTTGCTTGGCTGGTAGTGAATATGGAAAGGACCACAGGGGTGCTGAGGAGGAAGGGTCAGGGGAAGGGGCATAGAAGTGTTCGTGTGCTTGTCTGCCGGGAGAGCAGAGGTCAGGGAGGGTGAGCAGAGAAGGGATTTCAGAGAAGCAGAGTGGAGAGTTGTTTGGATACAAGGCTTGAATTCATTGAAAAGCCATGTTTATTCATTTGTCTGCTCATTGAGCTCCCACAGCGAAACAGATTCATTTCAGGGCTTTGCTTGTCTTTAAAAGTGACCATCCTCTTGCCAAAATCCTATTTTGCTTGTTATTTTACCTGTTGTGTCACTGGCCTGAATGAAATAGTGATGGTGTCTGTGCCTGGGGTAATGCTCTCCCTGTCCCACTGCTTCTCACCTGCTGGTGTTTGGGGACTGTTGCTCCTGTTTTGAGCAAAGTGCTTTTCCTTGTGACAGAATTCCCAGATGTCAGGAGTTACTGTCATCAGTGATATCAGGAAGAGCAGCATTCAGGGCACCACCGCAGAAAGAAGTATGGCTGGGCAGGAGAGGCATTCTGGGCTGAGGGAGCAGGGGACAGTGTCTGAGTGGAGTAAAGGTGTCAAAACAGGCTGTTCATTCTTGCCTTAGCTGTTGCTCAAGTCAGTCCTCCATTGAAGCTCCCAGCAAGAGGGAGCCTGCAATTTTCTTGCCTTAGTCTTGTCTTAGGAGAGATTTAAACTTCAAAGAAAGTACAGCACATCTCAGTTTTAATCTTCTCTTTGCAGAAATGGATGGAAAGAGAATTTCTGCAGTGTCTGAAAGGGACTCAAACTCGTCAGTAGAAGTGGTGGAGCTATTGGACTATCAGTATTCCTAATGGAGGCTGTGCCCCTCAGTGGCAAAACAGAGGTGTCCTCTCTCTTTGCCTTAGTGGCTTTAATAGACCATTCAGCAGGTGGCTGCATGGGATGAACATGTTATCTGAGCAACATTAAAAGTGACTCCTGTCATTGTACCTCTAGAATGAGGGACTTCAGGATGATGATCCAATATAACACTGGGCACATGGTGGAGAACAGAGACTACAGGCCTAGTGTGCTGGGGTCTGGGGTTATTGGAGGGGGGGGAATGAGGATTCTATCCTTCCCTCGTCTCATTTCAGTTCATTTGGCTGATGTGATCATCTCCCATGATACAGCTGCTCCTGCTAGCAGGATTAGTTGTAGCAAATCCAAGGCCAGCATGGATCATTGAGAGGTGGGAGAAACCAGGGTGGGATGGAGAGCAATACAGTTGGTTTGGAGGAATCAGGAACATATGCCGCAGATGCCATGTGTGATGTGAGTTACAAAGAGGAAATAGAGGAAGATTTCCTGATGGAGGTTTATGTCATATAAAATCTTACCAAAGCTCCTCAGGCAGCTCTTCCAGTAGAATAAGCTGTCTCTCCTGCCTTGGGCTCATTGGATCTATGCTGACCTATGCTAGAGAAAATCTGGTCCTAAGGACTCTCTCTCTTGCCAGCATTCACCTGATGGTATGCAAGTTGACTGGGATGGAAAGATAGTCCTTATTTTAAGATTACTTTTTTAAAAAGGCTTTTGGAGGTGAGGGTTAAGGGAGGGTGTATTGGTGAGTGGTATAAATAGTGCAGTGGTGTAAAAAGTGCTCTGAATACAATGAAAATGATGTTTCTTCCACTTTGGAGATAAAATGCAGCATGATTATTATGTACTTTGCTAGGGAATTTTTCTGATACATGATGCCCTGCATCCAGTTTTCAACTGTGCCTCACTAGTATCCAAGTTAAGAGTTGATGACTGCTGGGAATTAGGAGTATCATTGTAGATGTGAGAATTGAAAAGGGAGGAGCCTCATCAGATAGGGTACTTTGTTGACCTTCTAAGCCAACTGGAAACCCACAAGTCTATGGGGCCAGATGTGATCCACCCAAAACTGCTGAGGGAACTGGCAGGGGAACTTGCCAAGCCTCTTTCCATCATTTATCAGCAGTCCTGGTCAACTGGGGAAGGCCCAGATGACTGGAAACTTGCCATTGTGACACCCATCTATAAGAAGGGCAGGAAGGATGATCCAGGGAACTACAGGCCTTTCAGCCTGACCTCGGTCCCAGGAAAGGTTATGGAACAGTTCATCTTGGGGGTGATCACATGGCAAGTGCAGGACAGTGGGGGGATCAGGCCCAACCAACAAGGGTTCATAAAGGGCAAGTCCTGTTTAATCAACCTGATCTCCTTCTATGATCAGGTAACTCGCCTAGTGGATGAGGGCAAGGTGGTGGATGTTGTCTACCTAGACTTCAGTAAGCATTTGACACCATTTCCCACAGCATTCTGCTGGAGAAGCTGGCAGCTCATGGCATAGATAGGAGGACTCTTCGCTGGGTTAGAAACT
>JANHGL010007154.1:64558-88598 GCA_024611195.1 Ceyx melanurus | reverse complement strand
CCTTGTCTCTAAGGACTGTTTTCCAAGGTATCCTATTAACTAACTTCTTGTAGAGCTGGAATTTTCCTTTTCTGAAGGTCAAGGTACTGACTATGCTTTTTGGCTGAGCTCTGACCCTAAGTAGCATGAATTCTATCAGTTCATGGTCACTGCCGCCCAGGCTGCCTCCAATCTTGAGATCCCTACTTGGTAAATGGAGGTTACATTTTAGCAGCCATGTTGCCTCCTGATGTGATTTCTTTTTGTGAAGACTTCCATTTGAAAATATCCTTGCCTTTAGAGTCAGGTGAGCAACTGTCTACAAAAATTAAATTATAAGGGATCAGTATAGCTTTTACAGTTGTGTATCTTGCTATAGGACCACAGCAGACAAACCATCAGTCTTCTGAAACTCGGCTGTTATAAAAGATGTAAGGATATTGATAGTTGTCTAGAAGTAACTTTCTATTCCAGGTTTAAGTGTAAGTAGCATGGTCGAAAGTTTCCACTGATCCCACTGAGGAGTTTTGTCTGTGTCAAAGAATTGCAGGATCAGGCCATTATTTTATCATTTTAGAAAAAGATTGTGACCTCCACTTAACATTAAAATGTTTGTCAATGAAAGTGAAAACCAGCGAAGAAAAGTGCTCCTGAACTCCAAGATTCTAGTCTAGAACCCTTAGAGTTTGGAAGTCCTGATACATAAAAAGAGACTACCCTGGTAGAGATCGTTTTTGAAATAATATACAATTAATTTGAGGAATAATAATAAAATAACCCTCTGCTTAAAATCAAATAAAAAAATTAAGGTCTGTCAAGGTCCTGGAGTGTATTGAGGAATAGTTAGCAATAGCATCATGGCATTGCAGAAGGTAGACAGATAAGAGTTAATTACAGAAGGTGGTTGTCCCACAGAGATGGAGGTTGGTGTTATCAGTGATTTATTTCAGAGGGCAGTTTAGTCATTGTACTATTCCTAGACAAGGCTCTGAATTTAAGTGATACTTAGACTCACAAGTCATTTTTTGAACCAAATTTAGGTGCTTGAGTCATGTAGATGTTTTTGAAATTACTCCTGTCTTTCTGTCAGCCGTTTCTACATTGCTGATCTTGGAAGACACAGCACCTACTGGTTTCTGTACAGTTAAGTAGGAGCTGGGAACTGGAAGTGTCAAGAGGTAGGTCGATACCTGCCAACAATTGCAGTACAGAATAGAATGATCTGATGTGCCCGGGGTGTTTTTGGAGCTGCTGCACTTGTGCAGTTGGTCTCTGTGGGCACCTTGAATCTGAGGCACCTGGAACATGTCATCTTCACTGTGAGTGTGCACACATCTACCTTTCAGCCCAGAGATCTTGGGTTTGTTTCTCATAGTCACTCTGCACATACTCAGTGGCCCTTTCTCAGGGATTTCCCAACCTCCCTGCAGCCAGAAATTGGATAAATATCACAGCTGGGAGGGAAGACAAAACAGGGGCATCAGAGTGAACCTGAATTGTATGTGCTGGGTAGTTCAGACCTCTCTGTTACCCTAAGCTATACCATCAGGGAGGTGTCTGAATGAGACTGAAGGCTGGGGACTAGGACTGGGGGTGGCGGAGGGCATTCTGATTCCCTGGGGGCTCTGTCAGGCACCAGTGCTGGGGTAGACAGTCAGACTAAGTATGTATTGGAGAGAGAAGGTAAGTAGGCTAACGTGGTAGGAGAATCTTGTGCTTCTGAATTAGTTCAGGTAGCATGAAGAAGTGTGATTGTTTTTTCATATCAAGGGTGTCAGATATGGATTTGTGATCCTGATACTGCATAATCAATTCTCTCCCCTCTGCTGTGCTTTGTCAGGAGTGGTTTTGTTCATTTGCAGTCCTTGTTCACACTTTCATTCCTGTTTTGCTTGTCTCGATAGATTTTTATCTGAAAGTTGAAAATGTTTTTGTTGATATCAGGAAGATTGCACCCGCTTTTGGAAAGAGGCGAGCAACACAACACGGTGATAAAGTAGCCATTTGAGATGCATTTGTTAACACTGATAACATTAATATGTTGCCTGGAATATTTGCAGTGCAAGGAAGAGGGGAGGGACCTCATCAAGTGTTTAGGGGCCAGCTAATCTCTTTGAACTGCTGCCATCTAAAGGTTAGACATCTGCTCTAAATTGGCTGGTTGGACACCCTCTTGAGACCATGAAGAGAGATGGGAAGGGACAAAATCTCTTCTGGACATGTGTGTCTTAAATACATATTTTGGGTCAGAACAGGGTGGGATGGGAAGGATCATCCCCTGGAGGCAACTGTCAGTTGACCTTCAATCTCAGAAGGAGCCTAGGTGACTTAGTTTGATTTACTGTCCAAGCCTTAGGTACAGTTGGTGAAATGAATCCCAGCCCTACCGACTTGACAGCACAAACCTCAATGAAAGTTAGTGGGAGTTGAGGCTCTTGAACCTCCCAAGTGCTGTAGATAATGCTACTATTAAGTTTATTTTCTGTGAGATACTTGTCTGTGTCCAGACTCACAAATGTGATTTGTCAGCTAAGCCTGAGACCAAATTCTTCCACAGGCCTGTTATAAAGGAAGAATAGTGTGATCCATGACAGTGTGAAGGGTTCAGAATCTAATTTTAAGTAGTGCAAGCCCTAGATCACTGTAGTCCATAAGTAATAGAAAGCATTATTAGATAGCCTGATCTACAACATACATCAATCAGCTTATTTGCTTTTGCATGGCATTTTAGGTTAGGGATTACATTCTTTGTAGAGGGTACTTGAAAATATATCAGCATTTTAGGGATGCAGACAGAATGTTAGGTACATGAATTTTGCTCTATCTTCTGGGTTCATGAGCACAGCTTCTCTAACTGTGGTGGTTTTGTAGGTTCCTGCAACTGTTTAAAAGCAGGATTGTTGATGCAAAATGGGATCATCCAGATCATAATGGAAAGTGAAAAATGGTCTTTGGTGCTTTGCGAAGCATGTGAGTCCTGTGGTCTATTTCTGGGCTGACATCTTTGCCTTCTAATGTGGAGGCCCTGTGCCTCCAAAGCTTAGAGGAGCCTGAAGACCCTTCTGGAGACTCTGCTGCCTGTTAGGAGGGGCCAGCTGTGGGGATAGTTTGGTCACTAAGGTAGTCCCTGCTAAATACCTTCTTCAAAGTGACAGACAGCCCATGCATTTCTACCAGTACTCCTCAGCAGTGAGGTACTGAAGTGCGTTTGGGTAGATTTTGCATCTTCCTTTTCTCTCATGCTTCCCTCCCCCCTCTCTGTTTTGTTTGTTTCAGGTTCTCGGCATTTTTGGATCTACACGGTGGAAGTTGCATCTTGTGTATGGCGTGGTTAAGCTTGCAGCCTGTCACCTCAGCCTTCCTCCATTTTGGGCTGGTTACTTTTGTGCTGTTTTTGCATGGTTTGCAGGTGGATGCTGGCCTGACGGGAGACTCAAGCAGTTCAGTACAAAACAGCTCGTGTTCAGGATCTTTTGACTGCAAGGAAGGTGTTATCCTGCCAATATGGTACCCAGAGAACCCATCCCTTGGGGACAAAATTGCCCGTGTTATTGTATACTTTGTAGCACTGATCTACATGTTCCTTGGAGTCTCCATCATTGCAGATCGTTTCATGGCATCTATAGAGGTCATTACATCACAAGAGAAAGAAATAACCATTAAGAAACCCAATGGAGAGACCACGACCACCACCATCCGGATTTGGAATGAAACTGTTTCCAACTTGACCCTCATGGCTCTGGGCTCCTCTGCTCCCGAGATCCTTCTGTCTCTGATAGAAGTGTGTGGGCATGGATTCGTAGCTGGAGACCTGGGGCCATCTACAATTGTTGGCAGTGCTGCTTTCAATATGTTTATCATCATTGCCATCTGTGTCTATGTGATCCCTGATGGGGAGACCAGAAAGATAAAACACCTGAGGGTTTTCTTTGTCACAGCTGCATGGAGCATCTTTGCTTATATCTGGTTATACATGATCCTTGCTGTCTTCTCTCCAGGTGTGGTTCAGGTCTGGGAAGGTCTGCTCACACTTTTCTTCTTTCCACTTTGTGTCCTCCTGGCTTGGATAGCAGATAGACGTCTGCTTTTCTATAAGTATATGCACAAAAAGTACCGTACTGACAAGCACAGAGGCATTATCATAGAATCAGAAGGTGATCATCCTAAGGGAATTGAGATGGATGGCAAGATGATGAACTCCCACTTCCTAGATGGCAACTTAGTGGTTGTGGAGGGGAAGGAGGTAGACGAATCTCGCAAAGAGATGATCAGGATCCTTAAGGACCTGAAGCAAAAGCATCCGGAAAAGGACTTGGACCAGCTGGTAGAGATGGCTAACTACTATGCCTTGTCTCATCAGCAAAAGAGCAGAGCCTTTTATCGCATTCAAGCCACGAGAATGATGACAGGAGCTGGCAATATTCTGAAGAAGCATGCAGCTGAGCAAGCCAAGAAGAGCACCAGCTTGCATGAGGTGCGGCCAGATGAACCTGAGGAATTAATCTCCAAAATTTATTTTGACCCATGCTCCTACCAGTGTCTTGAGAACTGTGGTGCCGTTCTCCTGACAGTGGTACGGAAAGGAGGGGACATGTCCAAGACCATCTATGTGGACTATAAAACAGAGGATGGCTCTGCCAATGCTGGTGCTGACTATGAATTCACAGAGGGGACTGTTGTCTTGAAATCAGGGGAGACCCAGAAGGAATTCTCAGTGGGAATTATTGATGATGACATCTTTGAGGAAGATGAGCACTTCTTTGTACGTCTCAGTAACCTCCGTGTGGTAGAAAGTGAGGAACCTCCAGAGCTTGGTAATTCCCCATACCCAAAGGCCATATTGGCTTCTCCTTGTGTGGCCACAGTGACTATACTGGATGATGACCACGCTGGCATTTTCACATTCGAGTGTGATGTTATACATGTCAGTGAGAGCATTGGCGTGATGGAAGTCAAAGTTCTAAGGACATCAGGTGCTCGGGGTACAGTTATAGTGCCATTTAGGACAGTAGAAGGGACAGCAAAAGGAGGTGGAGAAGACTTTGAAGACACTTATGGGGAGCTGGAGTTCAAGAATGATGAAACTGTGTAAGTACCCTGTTTGTTCTGTTCCTGGGTCTAGTTTTGGTGTTTAACCTCATATTTTGCATCCATTACAGGTGAATGCTGACAAGGGATATGCTCCTTTCTTCATCTTTCCTTCAGTTTCCCTACTTACCTCTTTCAGGCAAGAACCGACAGCAGGATTTAAGAGTTCAAAGCTCTTGTCCCTTCCCTCTTGGGAATGACAGTGAGGGTTAGAAATATTGGTGGGGGCAGAGGTATGTGTGGATAGGAGTAAAATATATCTCTGAGGTGCTGTACTAAAGCTAAGGGTTAATGGAGAGTTAAGATAGAGAAGAAAAAGGGCAAGCTTTTACCTGGCTGGGCAAATATGGGAAAGCCTCTTTTTGAACACCAAACATAAAATGCACAGGAGTTTATTGCAATCCCTAGATGAGAAGTTTACAACAGTTATTCCCAGGCAAACAAGATCTACTCGGTAGACATAGAGCTTTATTTTCACAGGAGCAACATAATCATACCCATGTCCCTAGGCTGCCTGTGCAGCTAGCAGGTCCATAATTCACAGCATAGGCAGAGCTGCAAGCTATTCTGCTGGACTTGTGAAATCCTTCCAGCCTTTATGTCCCTATGGTCTACTCATATTCTCCATGTCACCTTCTCTATGATCTCCCTATGTCTGTTCTTTTACTACCTGTGGTTTTTCCCCTTGTAAAATACCATGACAATTGGCTGTAATGGTCTAAAGCACTGCAGCTCAAAGCCTGTCCATGTGGCTCCATGACCCAGTGTTTTCATACAGAATAAAGAAGGGAAGCTGAATAGCCTGCACCAGTCCTGATAATTCAGATCTTTTATTTCATACAAAGTAGGTGATACAAAGCTAGGAAGTAATAAAGACCAGAGAGAGGATAATGGCTAATTGCATTAAGTACCTGCTGTTAACATTAGTGAGGAATGAGAAAAATCCCTTAGCTGAGCAGGGAGAGGGAGAGCAGTATGAGCCTGGTGCTAAAACCCCCTAGTGTTAAGTGCCTAGGTTCCTCTTGTTAACACCTAATCACTTGAGCCATCAAAGGAAGAATTGTACAGACTTGCAACTGGCATCAGAGAAAGGAAATCTTTGTACCAAGCCTCCTCATACAGTACCCAAAATGATGTTAATATATTAAATGCTATGGAGTAGGGATGTCCTAATTCAGTAGCTCCTTCTGCCTTAGCTCACTAATCCAGCTAATAACCACAGTTGTGATGTTTGATTTTAAGTAAGTGTTCTTCCTATTAAAGGAAAAGAAGCTCCTGGTAGGCTGGCTTCAGCCACTATCAGAGATAGAAGAGGATCAGCTGTCTTCATCCTGCCTATTCAGAGAGATGGGCCATGCAGGTTAGCCTCCTTAATTGAGCCTCAAGCTGATATCTCTACAGAAAGTCAAGAAGAATGTCAGGTGTGTGGTTACAGTCTCTTGTGAATAGACTACCTAAAATAAAATGGGCACTACCTTGCTTTAGCCAGGTAGTTCCCTTTATCTTGAAGAAAGGAAACTTTTCTTGCTGGAAAAAATACCCATCAGCACATTTTGGGTACCAGAGAGTAAGTCCATGAGCCATCTTACTCCAAACTGTACTCCTTTCTTTCATGGCTGATGGAAGATTTCTTTTTGTGTTTGAAAAGTGTGACAGAAGGTGAGAGCATACCCACATAGTTGCTTCACTTGAGTTAAAGCAAATCATATTCAGCAGGACCATGTGCATCCTTGTGGGACAGACTCTAATGAAAATGAAAGCAGTCCAGAAAACAAGTACGTGTAGGTTGCTTAACACTGTGACTTGTGACCCAGAGAAGATGCCCTAAAGCACAGATGATACATTTGTGGTGTACTTAAAACTGTGCCCACACCTAGTGCATCAATATTACTTTCACATCTGCATCAGAAGACTGCTGGGAGCAAAGCCTGCTAACCACAGTGGCTATGTGTGAGACCATGTGGCTAGCAGAAATGAATTTCTTTTGAAGTTAGAATTAGTGTAGCTGATTCAACATAGCACTTAATCAAACTAATAAAGCCTAACAAGAAGGGACATCATGCCAGCCATCAGGCTGCCTTTATTGACTACTGGATTTCATTTTAAATCTCAGGTCTTCTGGGAATGGAGTTTTGGGCTGGAAATATGTGAAGGTAGTTTTCAGTAATCAGCTTCTGGCCTTTAATTTCAGTGAACACAAGTCAATGCTGTACTTTGCCAGATCGTCTCTGAGGTGCAAGGTGTAAGAAGCTGTAGAAACTTAGGAGTAGTAATGGGTGGGTTTAATATCTTCCTTTTTTTGCCTTCTAAATCTGAATGTAGAAAAATATTTTTGAGTGAGTTTTTGGGTTTCAAACAAATTTGAGATGATTCAGGTCTAAATTTGTAGTTTCAACCCCTAATGTAACTATCCCAACAAACACTAGCTTGTTTTGGTCAGTCCAGTTTGGGAAGATGGGTGGTAAGGGTGTTGGGGACAGATTTATTGACCTAGAGGTCAGTGTATGAGTGAATTGGTACAAGGCTGTATGAAGACACTGGGTCACCAAATAGTCAGGGAGTTGCCTGGCTGAATATTTGAGGCCCTGCCTTTTAAAGTGCCTTCCCACCAAAGGGGATCCACCATGAGGTACTGGCATCCCTTATGTACTGAAGGGGGACTGAAGGTCCACAAAGGCCTTGCAGAACAAAAAGGAAAGCAGGGAGATGAAAAGAGTCAGTAGATAATGCTAAGGACAGTAGGTCAGAAAGAAGTGAGAAGTTATGTGCTCCCCACTTTAGCCTACTGAGTTGGCCCTTTGCTTAGGAAAGGTGGCTCTAGGTTCCATACTGCTGTAGGAGATGCATGTGGATGGAGTTCCTGGAAAGAAATGAATTAACAGCATTTTGCAACCACATAAGATGGTGCTAAGCATTGCTGTGGCTGTGCACGCATGCTAAGGATCCACAGAACTGGAGCCACCAAGAAGCAATGATCAGTGTAAACTGGAGGAGGGTAAAAACCCATTCTCTCAAATTAAAAAAACCAAACCCAACCCTTCAGCTTGCATTCTGCAGCAGCAGGAGATCTGTAAGTACTTTGTAGGTTGGTCTCCTTAAGTGACTAGATAAATCTGAGGGGCACTGGATTATACAGCAACCTTCAGGTTAAACTATAGGAGAGATGCTGCCATCTACCAAATCCCCAGGACCAAGAATAAGCATTTTCCCTGAAAACTAAATGTAGGAGCAGTCATCTTTGCTTAAGTATAACAAGAGAAAATAAAATCTCAGGGTTGTTTTTAAGAGGCTTTCCCTAAAATATGAGGGTCTAAAAAAGAAAAAATCTGAGTTGATACAAACATTACAGAATGAGAGGGAAGTGGATCCTGCCACTGGGTCTTGCTCATTGCCTCTGTGATACTTTCTCGCCTAACACAGTCAAAGTTTTCTTACTCATGTTTGGGTGGGAGCTCAAAAGAGGTGGAGATGAGGAGGCTTGAGACAATGCCATTATTACTGAAATATGGTCCCATGTAGTGTGTGTTTGTGTATGTGTATGTGTATGTGTATGTGTATGGATGGATGGATGTCTATGGGTGCTGGATAGATATAAATCAAGCTATATAATCTTGAACACTGTCATCTGCTGAGAAGAGAATTGATCAGGTCTCAAATATTTGATTATGCTGCCACTTTTTCAATACATTTTGTTATTTCTGAACTCCTGCTCCAGTGAGGGTCAGATATGACTTAAGCAGCTGAAGCAGAATCCTAGCTCTCTTGTTGACTAAAAGGAAACTCTCCAAATATCAAGTCCAAACCTTTTTTGTTTTGTTTTGTTTTGGTTGGTTGGTTTAGGTTGGTTTTTTTTTTTTCCAAGATGACTGAACACTCTTTCTATTAAATGACTTTTGTATGGAAATAAATGTTAGGTTCTCGGAGGTATAAAAATGTAGAAGAATGATTGATCCGGCTGCTTTATCATGTCCAAGCAATAAAGAAGTCATTAAGATCAAGGAGCAAAAAGTTCATTGGGTTTTAAATTATTCTATTTTTCCAATAAAGGGAACTTACAGCAAATTGTTAAATGTAACTTAAATTTTCTCTATTTAAATTGTTCCTCTGTTTAAAACTGTTTAAATTCATAGGGAAATTTGTCTAAGTCTTGCTTTCAAAAGTTTAGGAAGATACACAAGTTACCAGTAGCTAATTGATATGCCAGCTAGAAAATAAAGTGACAAGTTCTACTGTGGCCATGTCACTTGCAACAGCTATATTGAGGCCAAGAGATCAATGTTTCTTGCCTTTGTGTGGCTGCTCAATTACTTGCAGGATCTAAAGGCTACTAGTGGTGTAGCCATCTGCCCTGACTTCTTAGTTTTCACAGTATAGCGTGTGGCTCAGAAAGGAACTGGGTGTTGAGAGCTGCTGTGGTGTTCAACTAGCCATCAAATGGCATGCAAAGCCTCTTCATAAATTCAGAATGGCTGAACTTTGGTAACCTGGAAACCTATAGTCACTTACCTATTTGTGTGCTAAGCAGAGCTCTCAAGAACAGAAGGGCTGTTTCTTCCAGTTGCACAGAGACTGCTGGAGACAAGTACATTAAGCCTGTCTCAATAGGCAGTGAGATTTTATTTTTTCCTTTAGGAGTTCAGTAGGACATTGTGTGCGCATTGCATCTTCTTGACTGCTTCTCCCCAGGGAAGCCCACAGACTGCTGCATGTGTGGCTGTGGCTGCTCCATGAATACACTGTGAGCCTTGGGCTGCCTCTGGGTGCTGTGCTTAGCTCAGTGGGGCTGCCATGACACTGAGCATTGGAAAACCACATGTATTTCTTCTGTTTGGGGCTTCAGGCATTTTCTGGTGGGGGGCCTGTGGACTGTATGCATGTGAAGGCCAGAGCTGTGCCAGAGATGGTGCTGCCTGGGTCAAGCTCAGGTTGTCACTGTGTGATGACACTGGTGGTTAACAACTGCCCCAGGCAGCCACCATGTGCTGCAGCTATCCTCTCTCCTGTGTGTTGTGCCACCCTTGTTTGCTGGGAAGAAGTATCCTTTCCTCTTCTTCTCCTGCCCACCCATGCTTGGATGAAGAGATATCTGGGCCTTAACCCTTTGCCCATAATCCTGTTGTGGTGGCTGTTAGCTTCCCCCAGCAGATCTGGTGATGGTGATAGTGGAGAAATGTGAATGGTGTTTTTTTGTCTGAAGGTTGACATACTGAGGTTTGGTGTAATTAATTGTCCTTCATCTTTACCATTCAATGCTCAAGGAAACTGTCAACTTAATTTTCTAATTTGATCACCTACACAGTTATGACTGTGGGGAATGCTATTAATGATACTTAGCTCTTTTGCATGGTGTTCTGTCAGTAGATCTCACAGCACTATGCAAAAGAGGCTGGGACACGTTATTCCCATTTTGCAGAATAATACCACGAAAGTGACTTCCCTCTGGATTACCCAAAAAATCAGAGGCAAAGACAAGAATAAAACTGATCTCCCTGAACTGTTGCCCTGTGCTCTAACCAGAAGAAAGTCTGTGTACACCAAGCTTGTAATTTCCTGTTATTCAGGACCACAGTGAATTAATGCAGATTCACTGACCTCTCCCCAGCCATCACAAATTAGGTTGGTACAGGTATAGTCAGTAGCTGCAATATCTCACTGTTCCCTCAAGCTGTCAACACTAACTGTGCTTTTGGGTGCCCGTTTTCCTAAATTAAATTTTGGTCACATGACAGAGAGGCGTTCTACATCTGCCTTATGTATGGCAATTGAGATTACTCCAATTCTTTACTGAGGTCATTATCAAAGTAATGTTGGTAATCTGGTCTGAACTCTCTGTTCAGCAGCTCTCATGCACTGTGCTTTGATTCTAAGGCTCTGGGCTTTGAGGAGAACAGCCCTCTAAAAATTAAGACTGATAAATGGGATTCCAGGCAATGAGAGTTTGTTGTGCAAGGTTAATGGTTTCCTTTTCTCAGGACATGCGTCCTTCCTGTTAGAGCCTTCTTGAGATTGAATTCAAGGTTGAACTTGAGACTGAATCCTCCAAACTCTTCTCCAGTTAATTTCCATCAGTGGGTAAGCTCCTTCCATCTTTTTGCTTTTCTACATATAAATTAGAAGTTCTTAATTCCTTTTAATTTGGACTAAGCAAAAACACTAGCAGATGTCCTTTGGTAAAAAAACTTTCCCCCACTATGTTGCCAGTGATGAAAGGCTGTTGTATTTGCTTCTTGCAGTGAAATTCTCATTCCAGTGTTCTTAACAGTACCAGTTTCTAATTTAACTAAAGTTCTTTATGCACACACACACACATGCTCTGGGTTTGTGCTGTTGTCCCACTGTGAGGTCTAGGTGGTGTGACCTGCAGGGGATTAGTGTAAGTTGTCAGGGACTGTTCCTGGAGCATATGTAAAATCATCCTGCAGAAATGTGAGACTGTGGCATGGGAAGAAGAGAAGCCCTGAGCTGACCTTCACCTTCCCAGACGGTGTTTGGCAGGTGTTGTGGGGACATACTTGCCATCTGTCCCTGAAGAAGGACAAACGACATCCTGTCTTAGGGACTGTGACTTCTTGCCTATCAAAGGAGGCTTTTGTATGAGTTTTTGTGACAGCATTGAACAGGGGAGGCCTGGGACCCCATCTAAAAAAAAAAACATGTGCTACATACAGTTGGCTCATCAGACCTGGTGCATGCTTTGGTCTAGCAGGGAAGCCCCTGGGAAGCTCTTGGGTTCCAGAAGTAGAAGGCCCTGGAAAGGGATGTTCCCTGAAATGAAAGGTATGGGAGAGGGCAGTGATATTTCTAGTTTAGAGCAAACACAAGGAAATTCACCCTGACAAATAATGAAACCAAATCTTGGGTTTAAAAATGAACACCAGAACAGAACTGATCCAAGAAAAAACACATCCGATATGTTTGGTGAACTTTGCTTCCTTTACTCATACTGACTCATTACTTTGTGGAGCATATTTGCAGATTAGTGGCTTGGACATCACACAAAGCTTTACAGAGCCTCAATTCTTACTCGTTTCCCACCTATAAGAAGGAGAAGGCACAGTTTGAATGATGTAGCTTCAGGGGATAAGACATGATGCTGGTGGCAAGACTTGATAGATTGTATATCACTCCAACCATGTGCTGGTTTTTGATTTTGTTTTTTAACCCACAGTGGGAATCTTACTTAGCTCATCATTGTAATGTGTCTGTGACTTCTAACAGATCAGAGTGCCAGCAGTTTCTGAATTAAATACAGGCTTATCCTTTTCTAAATGAAATGAGGAGAACAGCAATCTAAATTTTCACAAGCCAGAAGTCCTCTAGCACCTATTAGGTGTAGGTAAATATTAGCAGCTGATCCTGGTGGAGTGTGGCAGCTGTTTCAAAGAAGAGATGATTTACCTGTTTTAGCAGTGTGACCTGTTTCTTATTTACCTCACCTCAGGTTAAAAGGTGATAAGACAATTTGCTATGCTAGCTGATAGCACCAGGGACCAAATTCATCCTCCATTTAGCTTCAGTGAAAACAGCAGATTTAAAGCTGGGAGGACTGTGGATGTATTTACAGCTGTCTTAGCAGATGGGCTGTTGACAGATGAGGCCCCCTCAAGTCTCTGTGCCTGGGTGCCAGCATGTACTGCTGTGAGCATGTCAGCTGAAGCCAGTCCTAGTTTTGAGCAGGCTCTGGCTGCTTGGTGGGTTGGGCCTTTTGGGTGGCTTGCACTGGAAGGGCAGTGGTGTGGAAGCCTGAACATCAGACAGGACTAGTTCTTCCTGCCAGGTCCTGCAAGACTTGTCCTTTGGAGGCCAATGGAGACATCTGCTGAGCTGCTTCAAAGCTTGAGCAGCCTTGTTTGGTGCAGCTCCAGAGCTGGCCTGCAGTACCTGCAAACCCTCCTCTGGACATCACATCCCTGACATCCTTTGCTGCTGTGTCCTGCTGCTCTCTTTCCAGGCAAGCACACAGTCCTTCTGTGTGTTAAAAAGAAGCCAGGACTTGCTGTTCTGCCCTATGTGAGCAAAAGCCATGGTTCTGATCTCCTGGTCATTCCATTAGATGATGGAACATCTTGTGTTTTTTTAGGTGCTGGAAAGAGGCGTTCTCTGTCTCTCCCTGTTTACCTCTTCGAACAGAGTTTCCAGGAGTGACTGCTCCTGTTTGTGCTGCAGCTGTTGTGCTGAGTGTATTGTAGATGGTTTACCTGCCGCTGGGCCTCTTTGGTGTCTCATGTAAAACTATGTTGTTAAGGTGAAACAAAGCAGGAATTTTCTTTTGTGCTTCTATTTTTCTTTCCATTTACTAAGCCAAATAGGTCCTACCCATGTGAAAATGGGTATGAGCACCATGCTGCTCTGCTTTTATCCTTTAGAGATAAAAAGCATGATCAAGATATGTAGAAATTAATGTAGAAATTCTGCTGTGCTTGTCTCTATTTTACCTGTCTTCCCTTCTGGGTTGGTCTTTCCTTTACCTTATTTGATGCAGAGTTTTGGCTTAATATCACTGTCTCCATCTCCTTTAGTAAAGACAATGGGACCACGATGCTGTTTAGGAAGGATGTGCCAGGACCAGTGTATTGACTAAATAAGCACTGAGTGCTCTGTTTTCCAAGACATCAGAAATGCTGCTTTATTTTTGGGTGGATTGTGGTTAGCTTTGATAGCTCACAGTAGTTTTCTCTTTCTGCAGTGGAGCTGAAGAGAGAGAATATGTGAATTGGCAGTTTTTCCCAGATGTGTCCTGTTAGCTGACACGGCAGGAGGTGGGCAGAGCTGTGAATAATGCAAAAGCACAATGAGCGGACTATGTATGAGCAATAACTGCTTGCTGAGCAGTCGGACTACTAGGGTTTCATCATCTGTGTCCTGCAGAGCAATACCTGAAAGCTGTAGCAGGGTAGAGAATATCAGATGCCTGGCTGCTGCTGGTGTGCAAGGCTGCAGCACCACAAGGAGCCTTGTGTGCTTTATCTCAGTGGCGACTGTGGTGCCTGTTGTATTAGAAGGTCTTAATTTTCTGTAATTACAAGTTCTTGGTGTAACTGTCTTTCTTGCTCTTTTTGTGGTGTGACGATTGGGCCAGTGCTAGATGTAGTCTGTGGGAGTCGGAGCTGATAGCAACTTCAGTAGGTCATTGGACTTTGTGGTGGGCAGCTGGTGCTGGCTTTACTTGAGGTGACTTAAAAAAAATAAATGGGCTCAGGAGCTTGATTATCTCATCCTTTGTATGGTACAGAGCAGCAAAGAAATGCATAGCAGATGTGACATCTCTGGATATAGGAGTAGTAAGCTGTAGACAGCAGTGGCAGAGCAAGAGAGAAGTGCAGAATGGTTCCTCTGTGCACAGCCCCAGATGAGAGGGTGAAGAGCAAAGGAGTTGTTGCCTTCAATGCTGGGAGAGCATCAGTAAATGGAGGAGTGGGTTTTTACTTTGAGCTCTGTGCAGAGCAGTAGGTCCCATGTGTGCTTCTGTGAAGTGTTTCTCTCCAGCCAGTAGCCCGAGGAGATGAGAATCATAGAATCATAGACTCATTTGGTTGGAAGAGACCTTTAAGATCATCAAGTCCAACCGTGAACCCTACACTGCCAGGGTCCCTAAACCATGTCCTCCAGTACCACATCCACATGATTTTTAAACACTTTCAGGGATGGGGCCTCAACCACCTCCCTGGGCAGCCCATTCCAATGCCTAACCACCCTTTCTGTAAAGAATTTTTTAGAAAAAAGAGATGCTATGGTGCCAAATAATTGAGAGGTACTGGTCCCTAGTGCACTTTCTTGCAGGCAGGCTGCACTGGGACAGCAGGGCAGCTGATTTGGCAAGCCTGGTGCTGCAGCTCCCCTCGGAAGATCTGGTTTGTGAGGAAAAACTGACTAAATCTGCTCTAAAATAGCAAAACCAAAGGGTTGAAAGGCCTTTGGAAGTATAGCTTTGGGTGCCCAAGTGATGGAAGCATGGCTAGCCTTGGGCGAGCAAGCTGCCTTGTCCCAGGGTTGCTCCAGCCATCCCTGAGGGATCAGGGTAGCTGTTTGCAGCTCCACGATGTTTGAAGGCAGGACAAATGGATAGGCAGGCTGAGGGGGGACACCATGCCAGTGTGTGCTGTAATGACTGGAGCCCCTGTTTGGCGTGGCCTGAGAGCATTAGTATCCAGTCTCTGGCGACTGCTTCTCAGGGTCTCTTCTATGGAGGCATCTAGCCTGACACATGACACATTGTGTGGCACTGTATCTCCTGCCCCCCCCTCCCCCCCAGACACAGTTGGAAAGGAGCCCAGCAGCTCCCTCAGGCAGGGGTCAATGGCAGCCCTTGGTGCCCTTGTCTGTCTCCCTTTCAATGCAGGGCTGTCCCAGGTGGTCTAAGAGGGAGTTTCATGAGGCTGCAAGCTTGTGGAGGAGAGGCCCAAGGAACAAGTATGCAGCAACAATAAAATTCTGCTAAGGGTACCTCCCTTCCAATTTTTGGAGGGGAGATGATTTTTTGTTAAGTGAACTGCTGCATTGAGTAGCAGCCTGCTCCCTGGAGGGTACATCTAATGGAATTAAAGGGTATCTGTATCTTGTTCTGGGCGGTGAGAGCTTCCTCGAACCACTGCCCAGAATACTTGTGAGACACCCTATAATTCAATTAGAAGTACCCTCCAGGGAGCATATAATTATATCATATCTGTGAAACCTAATGACAGCCCCCTCATATCACATGGTGAGCAATTCTCTGCTGCTGCCCAGAACCTTTCACCGGTAAGGAACTAATCTGCTTAGCGCAGATTGAACTCGGTGGTGTACAGCACTTATCCAAATGCTTCTGAAGGGAATCCCTGCCAGCGGAATAAACCTGTTAGCAGCATGTGAGTATTGCTGCCCCCACATCCCTCTTCCCAACCCTTGAATGACTCCAAATGGTGCTGCTCACCTCCACCCTTGCCACCCTCTCTGAAGGTTCCTGTGGATTCTGAAGGATTGGAAGTTTTCTTTAACCCCTTAAACTTTTTGCCCCCTGTTAGGTATGCTGGAGGGATTTAGCTCCATAATGGGCAGTGTCCTACTTTCCTGCTGATACCTTGTAAAATTTTAATGCAAGATGGGCTCTTCTGGGGAGAGAAAGAATTGTAGTGCCAATTGAAATACGTCTGCCTTCGGTATGAACCACAGAATTATGGCATCTGAAATGGTTTAAGGCTAGAAGTGAGGAACACTGAACTTTACCACCATGTAGAGGACTTCCATGGGGAACTGTAATTCCAATTAACTCTCACCAGAGGCATCAGCTTAAATCAATCTGCAGAAAACTAGAGAGGGAGGGCAGGGTGAGACCTTATTTTGAGTATCTAAGGAAATCATGTGGAGGAAGTTCCTTGCCCACATTTGAAATGTACTGGGAAACAGCATTAGCTCCCATATGATACCTCTATTCTGTACAGGTCTGATGATCCACTGTGGGGACCATAGTGCCCCCAGCCCTGCTGTAGTTCAGGAGCTTCAGAAAGCTCATCAGTCTATGTGAATGAACCCATCTACTTGTCACAAGATTGTAGTTGCTGTGAGTGTTATGTTGCTGGCTGTCAGCCCTGAAGAGTGTTTTTGCCCTCAAAACCCAGAGCTCTGAACGCGCCAGACACCTATAGAATATGAGATGGAAGCAAGGAAGGGACATTTGAGAGTTGATGGAGGCAGTTGATAGGCAAGGTTTGTTCCTATGAAGAGGTGGGAGAATGTTGTGCTTACTTTGAAGGCAATGGATCTGAATCCCAGTGTGTGTCCTTGACTGGTATTTTGGGGGTGAATCACCAAAGGTGGAGCATAGGTATATTTAGATGACATTGTTCTCTCCTTGAGGACAACTACATGGCACTGGTAGAAGTATGTCCAGGGCTTGAAGAATTTTAGTTGTGAATTGGTAAGTATTCTAGAGAAAGTCAGACAGAGAGCAGCATGGTTGGAATGAGAAAAATAAATGGATGAGAGTTACAGGGACTTGGTCCTCTTCCCTAATGCAGGTGTAGGGCTCAGCTTTGTAATTCAAAACAGGACTTTTCAGTCAGGGGGCTATCTTGGAAGTGGATTTAAATTTATCTCCCAATTCTTCCTCTACTAACTGGCAAGAAAAAAACTTTCAACTGTGCTGAGGCAAGCCAAGGGAAGGAAGAGCTGATTTCTGGTTCTTGCTGTTTCCCTGCTGCTGTCTGGACTGCACCCTGGTTCCTCACAACAACAGAAAAACCCAAACAACAACAACAAAAATCCCACATAGCACCTTGGAGCCTACCTTCTCCCAGTACTGATTACCAGTGAATGCTTCAGCTTACACTGGGAAGCCATCTGATCTTTTTCAGGCAGCACTGCTTTTAACTGAGTAATGGTTTGGAGCAAAGAGAGAAGTGGTGTGTAACTAGCCAAGCAAGAGATTTGACATGAAAGAAAATATTGAGCCATAGAGCACCATGTTCTTGTCTAGAACAAGAGAGAGAATTAGGTAAACAGTTGTGGTAGGTTCTTCCCTGGCTAGGTCAGGGTTATGTTTTCACCACAGCTGTGGAGTAGCTATCACTGCTCACGAGTATTTGTACAAAGAAACTGTTATGCAGTGAGACCTTGGTTTTCTGTTCATAGGGAAACTCCTTTTACCAGATATCTCATGCTTCACTTGATCTTAGAAACAGTTACATGCTTTTTTGGTAACAAGGTGGTGGGACGATAGCATGCCCAAGGTTGTCTGACCTCCTATAGACAGAGCTATAGTCAGAGTGGAACACTGACTAATATTATTTGGTTACCTCAAGCAGTTTCTCATATAAATGCAAGATGGCTTTAATTGCTATTTCTCTTTTCCTATGGAGGGATCCTAAATTGCTCAACAAATTGGGCAGGAGGATTGTTTTACCTACCAAGCAAAACCAAGCACCTGTAGGCATGCTGTGTTTGGTAGCTTGTAGTCCTGTGAGATACCATAGGTCAGGGGGTGATCAGGGCAAGGGGATGCCTGTGTTGGGTAGGTTTGAGGTTGGCAAGGTTGGCAGCAGCGTGCTCATCCCATGAGGAAGGTTATGCCACTCTCGGGGAGGAAGCAGTGAGTCAAGAGTGAGGGCCTGGGTGCTGAGCATCCTTCAGTGCTGGAAAGGTGATCAGAGAGTTTGTGTGGTGCTTGGTTGAAAACACAGGCTCTGGAGAGCAGGATGGTCAACATGGCTGGGATGCAGATACTCAGATTGGATACTTTTCTTCAGCAAGAACACGGTGGCTACAGAAATCATAGCCTGCCTTCCTCCATGACCACTGGGTATCACCAGGCACACTGGGAACAAAGCCTTCCTGGGGTGGCCTGTCCAGGGTTGCTTCTGACATGCTTCAGTTGTGCCCAAATGGGGCATATCGATCCTCTTTGGGAACAGAGGTAGGGTGTTGGGCTTTGTGCTGTGGCATTGCAGCCCCTGCCATTCTGGGCTCCCACAGCCCTCTTCAAGGAGACTGCTTGGATCTGAATGTCAGCTATTGCTGTGAGGCTCCTGCAGGGAAGTGGTATCTTACCAGAGCCCTGCCATTTAAAGCATCAACCTCTTGCTAACCCCTTAGCAGCTGTGGAAATACTGATCTTTTTTTACCTGTTTGTGACAACTGGGCACACCATGCCTTCTCTCTGTCACATGTACACCGTGTATGTTGTGGGCAGGAGTTGGTGTCACTGTCTCCTCTGCTTGTGCTGCCTGTACTCTCTCCAGTAAGGACTTGCTCCCAGACCTTTGTGGGTGCCTCTGTGGATTGTGGAGACTGAAGACCCATACATAAAGATAACAAGGTCTTGCTCACACCTTGCTTGCCAGCTGATGTCAGGGCATGCCTGTCTCAACTTATGCAATAAGCCCATGCTCACCCAAGCCTCTCTCCAGAGACCATTAGGGTCCCTTAGCAATTTTAAATTGCTTTTAGCCTTGACCAGCATGACAAACTACAAGAAAAAGGGTTTTTTACATCAGAGGACACTAACCTGGAGTGGATGTTAGGCCGTGCTATTTCTAGGTGCAGCAAGTTGACTGGGAACAGTCAGCATGAGTTTTCCATAGAAGTTTCCAATCATGCCTGACTAACCCAACTGCTTTCTGTGATAAGATGCATGAGTTGGTGGCTATGGAGAGAGCAGTAGATTACATTTATTTTCGCTTTTGGTTTTTGATGTCTTCTATCATGGCATCATTATAGCCTGCCTAGGGAGATAGGGCCTTGATAGGTGACTACCAAGATGGATTGAAAAACTGTGTGGTCTGTCAGGCTGAAAAGGTAGTGGTCAGTGCTTTGAGGTTTAACAGGTAGCCAGTTCCTAACCACAACCATGAGGAGTCAACATAAGGCCTGAACAGCTCACGCCGTGGAAGATGGGGTAATGTGCAGCCCTGCTCCAGTGAGCCCATGGGAACCATGGTCCAAAGAGAAGGCTGGCATGCTGGAGTGTGGATTACTGTCTGGAGAGTCCTCAGCCTGCAGCAGAAAAGGGCTATCAGGGCCCTTGGGAAGCTTGGTGAGAGAAATGCAGGCTCTGCTCCAGGGAATGTTCAGGCAAAGCTGGTGAGCTAGAATTTACCACACAATGTCCATTTGGTACTTTATTTTCTTCATCTGAAACAGGTGAGTGCTCTTAGATGCTGACCAGCATCTATGACCAGCCCATGTTGGTTACTAGGCACATAGCAGAGCTCCTGGTGAGAGCTGCTTCCATCCCAGTCTGCCAAGGATCTGGGATGCTGAACCTCCCGAGCAGCATTAGAGAACATCTCTTTGTGTGATGGCTACATGGGATATGTGCTCACTATATGTTGTTGGTTTTCAATCTGCACAGCTGTACCCAGACATTGTTGGCTGTTGAAAATAGCATAGGACATACAACAACATACTCTTTGGGTGATCTGTGGTTTGACCTTCAGGTGATACTTCTAAATTTCTGCCCACAATGAGGTTTTGGGGACAGAAGCAAGGGTTATGCTGTTGTGTGAAACTGACTGGGGCCCAGCAGTAGTGACCCCAGAGCAGGTTTCTCTTCTAGACACTGGTGTTACTGCAGATCGGTCAGAAAGGGAGAAAAAGCAAGACAAACATTCCAAAAATAATAATTTTTAAAAGTGTTAATGTTAAGGAGGGGAGAAGTACCATCTTCTTGAGATCTTGAACACCATGTATATGGAGTAACACAACAGACAGTTTGGCTGTTTATTGGCCTTGATGTCTTGTTGAATAATTTCTTTTTTTTTTTAACATTCAATTTTAAATAGAGTAGTCCTCTGAGGGCCTGAGCTGAAGCCTCCTACACGCGATAGAAAGACTCCTGAAGTTAGAGACGGTGGAGGGAATTCCATTAACTATCTCTTTTCTGGTATTTGCTGTTTTGTTGTCAAAGGTACTTCCGTGTCATTTGGAGCAGAAGCCGTACAGTCGTGGCAGCTTTTTTTTTTTAAAGTTTCCCTTCTCAGGCAGTCCAGGTCACATGCCACAAGGACATGTCAGTAAATAGCCATGAAATTGGACTATTTACACAAGATTTTAACCAAGGTCTGCCAGAACTGGAGCCCAAGTAAGCACTGAAAAATATAAGTCCCCTATGGAGTCAAAGGACTTTCTTTTTCAATCTGAGAGGCTGTGGAGAAAAAGACTCCACTTTCTGTGGCCAGAAAAGTCTGTGTAATGTTCTTCCAGAACCTTGATTCTGGCAGCATTTCTTTGTGAAAAATGGAATAGAAGGGTATTTCAACACCTTTTGGCTGTTGAAATGCTGTTGTGTTTATTTTTGATGGGTTTTTTTTCAGTGACTTTCTAAGCACAATAGGAAGTAATGAGAAGATGCAGTAATCAGTAATTCCTACCATTAGGGGCCTTTCCTGCAATTGTTTCTGCTCTCCCTGGGTTTCAGTGGGAGCAGGAATTTGGCTCATCCATTGGCTTTGTGGCCTGAATGGAGATTGGAAAGTTTTCTCTCAAGCATCTGTGGCTACCTGCTTCAGTCATGGGAGGGTTAAATCTCAGTCATCAGGGTTGGAAATGTGACATAGGAGATTAGATCTAGAATCCCATTTTGCTGGTACACTGATAACAGGATCTCATCAGCCTGCCACTCTTATTTGATTACTAACACTGCTACTGCAGAAACTGAGAGGAAGAGATGGGGAAGTGGCTATTGATTTGCAATCAATAGGGAATGCGGTGCTTTCATCAGCCCCAGGGAAGGTGGTACCTTCACCTGCTAATTGCAGCCCGCAAATCCCAGAGGGGATGTTCTGGATGCTGGGTATTGGCATGACAACATGTTGTGCTATATCAGCCCAATGCTATGAAAGATCAGTCTTGAAATTAGTTCTTGTGGTACTGGCCCTGTGTAAGCTGTACCATTCAGTGACAGAGCCACCCATGCTTCAGCCTAAGGTTAGTAACATTGACTGAATTCATCAAGTGTGTCCTGGGAAGCTGGAGAACAATTGGGTATTGTACAGTGGGGCTGAGTGTGCTCACTTTTGAATACTGATTCTTCATTAAACAATAGGGACTTGTGCAGTTGGGAATAGGACCAAGCTTCCATTTTTCTTGAAAGAAGACAGATGGGGTTTCGTGTTCTTTTTTCTCTCTCTCTTTTTGTCTGTGTATACCCCTATATGGATCTTTTATCTCCTTTCCTTCTCTAGTTCTCCTTCATTTCTCAATTCACTTGTGGTTTTGCCTCCAAGTGCACCTCTTCTTCATATGCTTTAAAAGTCCTTGGAGAATTAAGATGGGATTGGCAAGTAATGCAAATATAATAAGAGCGGAGGAACATCATACACAATGTTGGTGTCACCTCCAGTAAGCGAGTTTTAAGTGATTAGAGGTCAGTCTCTTGCACAGCCCTTTGTGTTCAGCACACTGTAGTGGTTGCAGATGGTTCCTAAATTCCTGGTGACTGGGAGCTGGAATAGAGAAGGAAGACTATCCCATTCCCTTCTGCTCTTTCCTGAATTAGACTTGGTGCTTGGCAGGACCAAGCTACCTCCTACCATTGCTAGTTATCGGTGCAGAGAATGGAGTGCTGCACCCTGACGCATGACCATTAGTGGCAAATTGGGACATTGCTGGGCCCAGCTAAATGGTGTTTAATGTTCAGTACTCATAAGCAGGAGAGACATTTGATGGCACTTTTGGCATCAGGCAGGGAACACAGCTCTGTTCTGCACTAGTGGTTGCTGAACTGTGTTCAGCCATGGGAACTGCACAAAAGGAAGACTTGAACACAGCTAAGTTCCTGATACAGATGTTCATGAACATGTGTCACAGCTGTTCCACTTTGCCTCTCCTTTGCTTTCCCCTCCACTGTTAGGATTACTTCAGTTCTGTAGTAAACTGCACAGAGATGAGTGAGGCTGCACCCCAGTAAACCATGCTGGTGTGGACTGTGGAAAGTGCTTGCTAAAGGGATCTGCAGGGGTGCACCTCTGTCCTATGGCCTCCTGAGTGCAGCCACCTGGGGCAAGCATGTGGCATAGCCAACAAAGGGGTGGTTTTGTGCAACATCCTGCCCTGGGATGGAGAGCAGCCTTTCTTCACTTGCGCTCTCCATTTAAACCCCAGAGAGGTTATTTTAAAAAATCTCGTTAAGAGAATGCTCCATTTACATTATTAACTCCTAGAAGTCAATAATGCCAAGCAGAACATAAATTCTGCCCCCAGTATGTATAGTTACAAAATTGTATTTAATTACACAATTGCAAACTGTTTATCTGACAATGAAATGTCACACAGAACTTCATATGTGAAACATCTTGCTAGATTTTTGCAGTCTGCTGTACTCATACCAGTTTAAATTATCCTGATTCTGGCATGTGCAGCTGAATTGACCTACACGTAATTCTTAAGTTTTACCAAGCTGCTGGTAGACATCAGAAGATGCTCCTTTTCCATTATGAGAGTTACACTGGTATGAACCAGGCAAAATAAAATAAGGAATTTGTCACTTGTACAGGGGTTGTCAGCCCTTTCTTACTTTCAGCACCTTCAAAATATTCTACAGGGATTCTTTGAGCCCCTTTAGAAACATCTGACTTTGGTTTATAGCATATAGCAATCTTGGTTTTCTCAGTAGCCTTTCATGAATCCCTCTGGAGCAGTCTGCAGTCTGCCACTGAAGTGGCAGACTGAAAGCTGCTGCTTTAAGCCTTTTAGGCAAAAAATTCCCTTCCAAGTCAATGGCTGTGTGTTTTGCCATTCACTGTCCATTAGCACTCTGCTTTGGAGGGTGAAACAGTTAAATTTGGAGCTATTTTAGCTGCAAAACTGAGGTGGCCTAAATATGCCTGCAGTGGTTTTTTCTCATTATGTGCTGTTATATTTAGTTTCTAGTATGTTGTGTAAGAGCAGTGTACTAAACTTCTCACGAATTACTCTGAGAAGCCTGGTCTGTAATACATCAAGAGATTCTCTGTACTGAGAGGTATGGCACTTGCCAGTATAATATGAGTTTTGTGGTATTTAAATAGTGAGGTGTGGTTATGTTGTTGGTGTCTGCACCCTGTGTGAAGAGGAAGAATTACATTTGGATAAACATCTCTGCTGTGCCATGGGACAAAATTAAGTCTGCCATCATAGTGTTCTCCTTGACATTGCCCCTTTAATTTGGTTGATGTAGTACTTGAGCCAGAGCACTGCTGAGCTAAGACCACAGACACCAACATCAAGCATTGCTTTCTGTAGCAAAATCAAATAATGCTGTTTAGTGGGGACCTTTTTTCTTTTTCCAAATGGCTGAGTACAGACATCTTCATCATTATTTACAATTACACTTGAGAAGAAAGAGCTTCTCTTAGCACACCAAAATAATAAAATAACATCCAAATGATAGATGTACTGACCAACAAAGAGAGACTGGTTGAGGATGTGAAGGTAGAAGGCACTCTTGGCTGTAGTGACCACGAGATGGTGGAGTTTAGAATTGCAGGCAGCAGGCACAGGACCACAAGCAGGATTGCTACCC
>JANHGL010007154.1:0-64458 GCA_024611195.1 Ceyx melanurus | reverse complement strand
GGGAGGTTGTGGAGTCTCCATCTCTGGAGACACTTAAGACCCACCTGGATGTGTTCCTGTGTGACTTGGTCTAGGTGATCCTGCTGTGGCAGGGGGGTTGGACTAGATGATCTTTCTAGGTCCCTTCCAACCCCAAATATCTGTGAATCTGTGAATAGTGATAGGCTGGCATCTAGAAATGTTCTGCACTTACCAGAGTTCATAGTGGTAGAGCATGATGCCAGTGGTTAATAGCTCTTTGGACAGCCTGTAGCTGTATTGGTATTAACTGTATGTTTGGAGGGGTTGAGTCCAATCTCTGGTCAAGCTGCTTCTCCAGAAAGCTTGTGGAGGCTCCAGCCTCTGCCATGGAGATGGATGTGAAGTTTCTGATATTGTTACAATATCTGGTTCTTAGTGTAGCAGTGAAGAAGAACCCAGAAACTGAAAAACTTGTAAGAGGAATAAAACCAGAGCATGGTGCCGCTAATGTCTAGGTTGATGGCTGTGAGTTGATCACAATCAGACTTGAGTCTTTGAAAACCAGGCTGAACCAGTTTTAGTTTTATTGACTGAGGGTTTGTCTGCATATATTAGTTAAAGTCTGTTAAATCCTTGTGTGGATGAGCTCATTCTTGGGACTTTAGCCTAATTGCCTTTACAGGAAGATTAGGCTAAACTGAATCGAGGTCATGTTACTTCAGAGCATGAGCATACACACAGGGCTTTCTCATGCCTTAACTTTCCACTCCTAATTAATTCAGCTTAATTTTCTGGAGTGTCCCCAGGCAGACAAGCCCTTCCCAGTGTTGCTAGATAGCAGTTTTCTTGTGTGATATCTGAAGCACATGTCCTTCCTACTACTAAACCTAGAAGATGGGTGAGGAGCAGACAGGCTGTGGCAGGTCTGCAGTCCTCAAAGAAATGACAAAGGTCATTTGGACCCACCATCAAGGACTGTGCCATCATACAGAAAGAAATTTCACCTCTACTATAGCTCCATTTGCCATTACTAAGTAGTTGAGGATTAGATATAATTTCTGCTGGGATTTTTTCCCAACAGTGATGTAGCTGAGCATCTCTTTTTTTTGTTTTTTTTTGACCATGCTTAACAGTCTTGTATGATGGAGGTCTAAAGGGAATAGTTTAGGAAGTGTCTCTGCTCAGTTACTAGCAGTCCTTGTGGCAAAACAGTGGTAAAAGGGTTTGTGAGGGGGCACCTAGGTTCCCAGTTTAGTATAAGACTGTGCATTGGTGATTCATTTGGCTGGATTTGGTGAACTGGAAGAGCTCACAGGGCAGCTGAGGAAACTGCAAATAGGAAAATCTGTTAAAATTTGTTGCTAACATACCTGTGGCTACTGTAGGCCTGCCAGGCCATTTAACCATTGTTTTGTAGCACATAAGGTGGGGGAAGCTCCCCGCTTCTCCTGGGTCTGCCTCTGGTTTTCTGTGCAGCTGTGGGGAAGCCACATCACTGTTCTGTGCCTCAGTGTCTCCACAGGCAAAATGGAGGTGATGTAGCAGCCATTACTTTTCCTAATGTGGTATCATATAAAGTCTCTTGCCCTGGTTCTTGTCCCTGGTCACTTTGTTTCTTGCACTGCTCACTTCCAGGGAGGCCCAGGACTGAGCAGCTCTGTCCCAACAGGGGACATGCAAGAAAGCTTAGAGTGGTTTTGAGGAAGACTAGAAATGAATCAAAAGAGTCATCTGACTTAGCAGCCTGCCCAGATGCAGGTAGGGATGAAGTTGGAGGCATCTGTCCTGTATGGGGTGCCAGTATGTCAGGACACTGGTTTCAGCAGACCTCCATGTAGGATCAAGTCCTTGTACATATCCAACAGCATGGGCTGAGATCAGGGGAATGCAGAATCCAAAACTCATGTAAGGCAGGACATCTTCAGTGCCATGATCCACACAGGACTGAGCATCTTTTCATTCTGGGTACAAAATAGGTTTTTCAAGTACTTTAATCAAACTACACATTAGCTCACAGCTTAGCATCTTTCAGTTGTAATGCAGAAAACGACCACTTGACATTGGGATGGAGTGAAATCACCTTCTGCATTACACCCCTGGGTCTAATGTATTTATTTTTATGTTAAGCATAGAAGGAACATTTTCTTTCAGATGGAATGAAAAAAATCTTTTAAATTTTACTTTCAGGGTATTGCCATCTTAGCAAGCTCAAGAATGTATTTCTTAAGCGTTTGAACAACTAAGTGTTCCTACCTATGTTATAAATCTCACTGTGTGTAATTAAAACAGATAATTTTAAAAATCTGAGCTACTTCTCATCACTTGTGGGAGGTCTTGTGCTACCGTGAGAACCTGTATTTTCCCCACTCTACTGGCATAGATACTGAATAGCTTGGACATGTCCAAGGTGTGAGGTGTCTGTTGATACCTGGAGTGAAGTTAATGGGCTTGTTCAAAGACGTAAGGGAAGAAGAGTGTGGCCAGCAGGACAGGGGAGGTTCTTCTCCCCCTCTACACTGCATTGGTGAGGCCCCACCTGGAATACTGTGTCCAGTTTTGGGCACTCCAGTTCAAGAGGGACAAAGAGCTACTGGAGAGAGTCCAGCACAGGGCCACCAAGATGATTAAGGGAGTGAAGAATCTCCCTTCTGAGGAGAGGCTGAGAGAGCTGGTACTCTTCAGCCTGGAGGAGACTGAGGGGGGACCTCATCGATGTCTATAAATATGTTAAGGGTGAGTGTAGGGAGGATGGAGCCAGACTCTTCTCAGTGTCATCCAACAACAGGACAAGAGGCAGTGGGAGTAAGTTGGAGCACAAGATGTTTAAGGTCAACACAAGGAAGAACTTTTTCTCAGTAAGGGTGACAGAGCTCTGGAACAGACTGCCCAGGGAGGTTGTGAATTCTCCTTCTCTGGAAGGACCCACTTGGATGCATTCCTGTGTGACTTGGTCTATGTGATCCTGCTCTGGCAGGGGGTTGGACTAGATGATCTTTCTAGGTCCCTTCCAACCCCTAACATTCTCTGATTCTGTGATTCTTCAGATGGAGGCTTGATCAATAGGAACATGTCTTTGCTGAAAAGACCACATTTGTGCTTGCTTTAAAATAGACGGCTGGATGGTAAGCACAGACTAATGTGGCAACTTGAAGCCTTGAAGTGAAAATCCCCATAGGGTTTGGTATGAATTCTCTGGCAGAGAGGGTCCAGCTCCAGCTTGCTGGCGAGGGCACAAGGGCACAGCCCCTGAGATCTGCCCCTTCCCCATGAGGTGCTGGTGCTGGAAGAGCTGTGGGGAATTGTGCCCTGCCTCCTCCAGGCTTGGTAACTGTCTCTCGTGCTATGGTGATGGGCAGTTCCCACAAGAGGAGGGTTGTGTGGCTGTGGGAGAGCTGTTGGCATGGTGTTAACTACATGACATACTGTGCTTCCCTAGATGTTCTGTGCACAGAGCCACAGGGAACATGATGGATACAGAGCTTTAGAAAAATAAATCATCCTTTTCCTTTCTCCTCCAGTGTCTCAGCTTGTCATGCATGTCAGGCAGCATGGGTGAGCTACTCTTGATCTTCCACAAACATGATAGCTATGGAAAAATAGACTGGGACACCTTCTGGCTCCTCTGTCAGCACCAGGCTTTCCTGTATAATTACAAGGCTTTTATTACAGGGGAAACCAGACAAAGCTTTTTCTGACTATCAGATCCTAGGTTGGGATTGCAAAAATGGCAAATACATCAAAACAGTGATCTTTTGACTTGAAAACTGAGTCTGTTTCATATGGGAACCATTGAGGGGGGAACAATTAACAACAAAAAAACCCCACCACTAATTATAGAGTCCCTCTAACACTAACCATACTCTGGGGACCTAAGTATGTCTTGCTCTTAACATGCAAAGCATCTAATTAGCAAATCATGCAGTCTCAAAGGTGCATCTCCAAACTAGGCATGTGTGACTTGTTGGCAGTGCTTGCAGGGTCACCACTTTCCTGTCTGTTCCAACCCCAAATCTGACATAGAGGGGAGCGTCCACCATCCATTTTCCCTTGCCAGGAAGTGACAGGAAAGGTGTACTGGGAAGATGAGAAGCATGACTAATGGCAGTATAGCCATGCTGAATTATTACCTCTTGCATGGGGAGTGGAGATTTGCTTTTGGGATGCTGGACTTCAAATCATCCATCTCTTTCTTTTAAAGGTGAACTGAAGAGCTTTACAAAGGGGAAAGAATTAACAAATTATTTAAGAGCAGAGTAAGCTTTGAGCACAGGTATATTTACTTACTGAAAATAAAGACTGAAAATCACTCTCCTTTATTTGTTCTCTACCTGATTTTTGATAGTTGCTTTTGTCAGGTCAACAGTACTAAGTAAATCAGCGTTGGAGGAGATTATTGTATTTTAGTACTGTGCTTTCTGAAGTACTGCTTGTACCCTCTTGTTCTCTTGAAATGCAGCAATCCTGGAGTAAAGCTGCTGTTGTATCTTGAAATCTTTGAGATGGGATGGGGGTTGGTCTACACAACCCACTTCATCTAGAGTTATTCAGGAGGTGCAAGTTAGTTATGTGTTTCTGTGTTGTCAGAAAATGCAGATCTGAATGCGTATCTTCATCTGGGATGAGATTTGAGGGGAAGAATATAATTTAACTGAGATTTGTTTGTTGCCTCACTGTGTGGAAATCCAGACTTGAGTTAAAAGTAATTTCAGGGTAACTGGTGGATAACCTCAGGGAATATACTTTTCTGTGTGTCTTCCAAGCCTTCAGGGTCTCCAGGGCTTTTTCTCTTTTGAAAAACCCTCCCTCCTTCTTCCTCCTAAATGCACACATTTTCCTTCCTTCTTTTTCAGTCTTAAAGGGTTTCTCTCCCTTCTCCTTAGATGCAAAAGCACAGGCCTTGCTGTGGCATTACACCACACATGGCACCTATCCAAGGTTGAGGTTGGTGGGTGCCAATCTGACCATGTAGAGCCAGAGTAGGTGCTGAGGGTGATGCAGATCTATGTGGAAGTGCCTTTCCCAGGGAATTTCTGTCTGTCTGTCTGTGTGTGGATAGTTCTCAGTGTGGAAGCATGTAGACCTGCAGGAGCTTTGTGAAGTGAAGCAAGGAACTGCAAGCCCTACGTCTGCCGCAAGCCATGGAGACCTGATCTTACATCCCATCCACCTGATGGCCTTGGGAAGGGATCCCAGGAGCTGGGAAGGAGGAACTGAAGGTGACTTTTACTAACTGTCCCTCCTGCCAAGTAAGAGCAGAGGTGATTAAAAGGCTCCTGCAGAGGAATTTCCATATTACCTCTACCTGTAACAGCAGAAGACGTGGGGACTGTCCAGCCCTTCAGAGCCACCCTGCCCTGGGGGAGCAGGAAGTGCTCCAAGGGTTAAGTGCCTTGACAAGAGTGGGTGAAGTTTTGGGACAAGAGCAATGATTGTCACTATGGCCTGGGCCTGAGATGCAGTGGTAGATGTAGCAGAGTGGAAGCGCTCTTGCATGGCTGCTTCTTGGCTCCCCTGCCTGAGCAGCTCTCTTCCCATCTGGTTGGTCATCCAGTCAGGGGCTTTAAAACCCAGGTCCAATACTCCATTGTGTTTGAATAATCTCTCCTGCCCTCCTGCTGGGGTATTACATTTCCTCTTCTAGTGGACAAATTGCTGCTGTTTGGTGGGATCTCTCCCAGAGATCAACATACCCCCCAAGAGCCTGCTTGGGCTTTATTGAAGCACTGCCTGCCTTGGAGACTCACCCGGATCTTTCCATGTCTTTTGTTTTTATTGCTATAATAAATCTTCCTGGATCTCTCTGGCTGAAAGAGTGGGAGAGATGGAAAGAGGAGGTTTCCTGCCTAGTGCATTGCAGACTTTTATTGACTGCCAGAAGTAGCAGTAAATTTGAAGCAGGAGGTGGGGCTTGCATCAGTGAGCAGGGCACCAAGTCCTCAGTGGGGTTCCAGACCAGTTCCTGGGGCATCATTGGTGCCCAACAGACCTACCAGCAGGCAGAGCTCAGCTTCAAGATGGTTCTGGGCTTACAGCCTTGGTGCAGCTAATCGAGACAGATTATCCACTTCTACAGGGCTTGGGTCATTGTGTCTTTGTGGATCTTCAGCAATCTGGGGGTCATATAAATTTGAATAAAGAATACCCTGGAATGTCCTGGCTGGCACTGATGTGATTGATGCTCAGCTGCCTGGCTTCCAGGGACTACCAGCTAGCAGTGTCATTTTAGCCATTTAATTTTTTTCCTAAAATCTACAGCCCCCAAGCCCAAACAGTCTTTGTTTTTAGGCTTGCTATTTTTTTCCTTTTAAATATTTATTCTCTCTGTTTCTCAAAAGCAGTTTGTGTAACCAGTTGGGCTGGTGCGTGGCTCATTTCCCTGCAGCCCAGCAGGGCTGGCCCCAGCAGCCCCCAGTGCCATAACACAGTGTTGTTTAATTAGAGGTGATAGCAGTGCTGTGATAGCAATGAAATCCCTGTTCTTCCCCTGCTTCTATTGGGATGTTTAAACTCCAGAGTGAGTAGCCTGTGGGGCTTATGCAGTCTCTGTTGCTGGAGGATTTTGGTTTTTTTGGGTTGAAAATAGAACGGCACGAGTAAAATTTGTGTAGCCTGCAGGAGGCAGCTACAAGTGCTAGTGAGGGGCTCTCCTGAGTTCCCTCCATGAGATTCCTGCCCTTTGGCACCAGGTTCCTGCAACATGGGGAGGGGAATGTCAGGGCTGGAGTAAAGTCAGTGGCATTAGCGGTTGTGTGTCCTGGAAGCACTATAGGGTTCAGCCTGGGCAGTGGGAGGGGTGGGAGAAGGGGTCTGAGTTATACACAGTGCTGCCCTGTGCCTCTCCTCCTGCACCACAGCTTGAGCACAGGTCCTGGATATCTTTTCAGAAAGCACTAATGCAGTCAACCCTCAGGGTCAACACATGGATGGCAGCTCTGAGCAGAGGTGTCAGCGGTCCTTCCCGGCAGCCTAGAGAATGAACACACATTACGATTCTCTAGTAAATAATACCCACCAAAACATTGTAAATAGTATTTGAAATACTTAAGAATAGCTTTTTTTCCCCCTTTTTTCTTTTTTTTCCAAAATAGCTCTTTGACAGTAAATCTACTGGGATTCTCTATGCAGATCTTACCACTTTGTCACATTTAAATGCGAGGCTGCAGTGTAACACTTGCACTTCTAACTTTAGCACATGCATACATAACTACATCCTCTTCTGATTTTGAACACGATGGGGGATGTGTGTCACCTGGGTTCCTCTAGGCTGGGAAGAATGACAATGCCTCTTCTCTTTTATTTTTTGCGATGGTCCATCAGAGCTGTGTTAACCAGGTGAAGTTCAGGGATCCCTGCAGCTAGCAACACCCTGCTGTTAGTATAAGGTTAGAGTGCTGTCCTCAGTTGCTGGCAAATAATGAAACCTCTAGCCTGCAGTCTAGGTCAGATAAATAATAGAGAGGTTTGCCTATAAGAGAGCCTTTCCTTGGATTTCTCAATGAATATCATTTCTCACCCACCCCTGTAAATCCAGCAGGTGAGATGAGAATCTCCATCTCTCTGCTTCTGTGAGTTCTTCCCCTTTTAATTTTAAAGGGAGCATGAATCTTAGCTCAGTGTGATGACCAGAAGTGTCTGTGGCCCCTCTAGCAATGACAGTCACTTCTTCCTCTGGTGTTCAAATTAGTAGTACAAGCAAAATGTAACTCAAGCAAAGGGACTCTCAAGTACTTGAGCTAGAAAGCCCAGCTCTTGTAACTTATGGCATGAAAGGTATTAACGTGGCTTGTTTCTTATCCTTCTAGCTTTAATGTTACTTATTTACCACCTTAAAGATCACTTCAGAACGTGGCTCTGCACCCATAATGCAGTATCCTTGCAGTTTGACACCCCTGTTCTGGAACAGGAGAGTCCCACATAGAGGTCTGTGTCCCCTCCTTATGCCCCTCTCATTCCTTTTCCCTTATAGATAAATGCTGGAACACGAAGCCTGTATGCAAGCTGCATACCTAGAAGTGACATTCTTGTCCATCTTGTGAAATTTGGATACTTCTTATAGTAATTCAGCTAGAAGCAAGACTATATTTTCAAATTAGGTTTCAGCACACTGACTGTATTTCTGGCCAGGATCTGGCAGTTTATTGGCAAGAGAAAATGAAAAGAAATAGGGGAGAAATGTAAAAAATGTCAGATTCTTAATGATGTTCTAAAAAGGGTGATACTACAAAAATGAACAGGGACTTCAGCTCTGTGAAACCAGTTCTCACATTCTTAATTCATAGTCTATCTCACCTAAACAGTGGGACCAAGTATCTTGGCAGGGCATGTGACTGACAGCATCTCTGCCACAGTGCACACAGTGTAATGGTCTGACTTTTTGAGGTCAAGCCAAGTAAGCAAAGGGCTTTTTCTTCTCCCAACTAGCCAGCTCTCAAATTAGCCTCATTGCTCATCCTCTGTTGGCTCTGGTATTTACAGAGGAGAATGCTGCTACTCTGCTCTTGTAGTTTACCATCAATACCTGTTTTCTTAACTTGGAGGAGATTCTTGCTTCCCTTCTGCCAGCCTGCCTCCCAACAACTGCAGTCAATGCAGTGCCTTGTCTTAAAGAGGAGGGTGGGCAGGCAAGGAGACAGTTCTTGGTGACTGTTTATCATACGTTATAATACACACTGTATTACGAGACTGTTGAAGCTCCATCTGTCTTGTTTACCTGAATTCAACCTGAACTGGTTGCTGCAAATGACCCCTAAGATTTCTTCTTTCATCTGAATTGTCTTTGTCACTCCTCTGGCAGTGGGAGGAAGGACTTCCATAATGCCTATTGAGTTATCTGAATTTATTGAAGAACCGTGAAATCTGTAACATGCTAAAAATACCCTTTTTCATACCCGGATAATATTTTGAAATATACTACTGGTCTGAGGCAAAGATGTTACTCCTATTTTTGGAAGATCATTTGGCTACTTAGGAAGCTTTCTGGTGTGTCTGTATGCCAACTGAGCCTTGGTTTGAAGATGGAGCAAAGAGAGAGGTATGCTTTTCCCCTGGTTGGAGGACAAGAGGGGCACTATCATGCAGGACATCCCATCCACAGCTGCCACATGCACTGTCTTGGCACCAGTCCCCTTACAGACCCAGGAGACCTTGGGGTAAAATGTGCACCTTCACAACACACTTCTCCACAGCTGCAAATGGCAGGGGTGACAGGAGGCACTGTGGTGCCCTTTGTGTTTGAGGGAGCTGTTGGTGACTCCCTTTGCAAGGATGATGTTGGTATGTCACACAGCCACACTTACAGAGGTTGGTAGGGTACACCTTCTCCTAATGCCTCCCCTTGCTGTGGGATCTCATCCACCCGTATCTGATGGGCTCATGCCTGAGTAAACAGCTTGTGGAATCGAAGGAGTTTGTCTCCATGCTTATCTGTGTTCATGAAGGTTTTGAAAGTAGCTTGGAGAAGGTGGGTAGATTGCCTACAATGGTTGAGCTGTGTTACTGACACAGCCTGAACTTAGCTGTGTAGGTCTTCTGAGAACACAGAAAGGGATGCCAACTCTTAATCATGTTCTTCATCCCTTAAAAAGCTGCATGCAGGCAGAGTACCTGAAGCACCTGGTATGACTAATCTGTTCCAAAAATCCTCTGAGCTGCTGAGAGCCGCTGCTGAGGTGAAAAAGGAATGTGTGAACAACTACCCAGAGATCCTACAAGGAAAGGAGCAGGAGTTTCTTGTTTTCTCCTGTGGTCACTTGAATGAGTTGATGGGGCTGGGTAATTCTTGGGGGAAGATTTTGGTGCCAAATCTTCATTATTTTGCAATGTCAATAATCAAGCAGTTGAAGAGACATTGAGATAATTGGGAAGAGACTGGAGAGAGTGCTTGTACTTTTGTGAGAGGAGTTGAGGAGAAGATATTTTCTTTCTCAAACCAAATGAGTTAGATCGGTCAGTGGATCTGCCTGGGGACTCGAGGTAGCCCAAGGAAAGACACTAGTGAAAAAAAGATGTTGAGGAGGGAATAGATGGACATGGTCTGTCAGATAATGGCGTCAGGGTGGCAAAAGCCATGACAGATGGGGCTGCGTAAGGCAGGAGAATGAGCTCTGCTGCAACTCTGCATTTTAGTAAGATCTTCTCCTCCAATGCACAGAGTGTTTTGCTTCCATTTGTGAACAACATTTCTATGATTAGACATTTATCTGAGTAAGAACATCACCAGTTGTACAAACTAGGATGAAAGGAGTGCTCAAGCTTCAACTTAGCAGATGAATGCTAGCCAGGACTAGGAGTAAGCAAAGACTGTTTAGAGACCTCTAACACAGGTGGGTGTGCTGCAGACACCATGCCCAAACCAGCAGGAGTTGGGCACTGCCAGGATTTTGAGGTGGATTGGATAGATCACCTACTTGATGTGTCAGTAGTCTGCTATTTTGTTGTGGGGGGCAGAGTAAGGACAGGTCATATCTAGCACACTCTGGGAAGTAAGGAATTCCAGCTGTTTTTTCCTCTCGGAAAAGCAGGTACAGCTGGTGTTGACAACTGCAGATGAAGAGGTAGAGTGATTGCCCAGGATGCCTTCACTCTTCCTTTTCAAGATCTCTGAGGGCACTTCTAGGAGACATTGCCTCAGCAGTAAATATCAGACAGAGATCTCAGAATTGTTTCAACCCCTCTGAGACATAGCAAAGTGCACAAAACTTCACTGTCACTATATACAGAACTGCTTCCACTTGTATCTTCTAAAATGTCATTCTTGGAGATGGGTGTAATGTTTGCTTTACACAGCATTTCTAGCATTAGAGGGTTTTTTTAACCACATATCTTTGGTACGCTCAGCATGTCTATTGCCTCTTTGAAGTTTGCTCTTTTTTTCTGAGATGTCATAGTCATTTATTGTATGGACTTCAAGTTGGCCATCAGCTATGGGTCTAGTAATGATGTTTAGGAATCAGCAACTTCAAGATGAAAATCACTCAGATCTCATGGCAACCCTCTGAATTACTCAGGCCCTGGAAACCATTCTGAAAACAATCTTTTTTTCAGTTCTTATGGTGAGCTCTCACAAAATGAATTCCTGAAGATCAAAGGTGAAAACACTATATAGTGGTTGTGATAGCACCAATGAGAGCAAGAGCTTTAGGTAGGAAGGATCTGTAACTACTTGATCCCCAAATTGCAAGTGAGAAATAGTCTCAGATTTTCTCCCTTTATTCCCTCATCAGGTTCTTCATGGACCATTATTGGGTTTCAAGCTCATCTGCTTTCAGCTGTTTTGTGCAAAAGAGGGGTGCTGATGCCGCTCACCATATCGGTCACTTGCTTCTGCCACTTCTAGACAGAAGCAAGCTCTGTGTGAATCTGGCCCCTTGGGGTGTCATTTTCTCCCTTGGGAAGTCACTCTTGGGTCACAAAAATTTGATGTCACTATTTAGATGTGTGCATTGATGGGAGCCGGGTGCTCCAAACCTAAGTGCTTCCCTCCACTTTTTGGGAAGGTGTTAACTACAACACATGTATCATGTGTGATACTCTTGGCCATCAGAACTGCAGAAAATGTGATGGGAAAGGAATTTCAGTTCTTGGTATGAAGCTGAAGAGCTAGATGTGTTCTTTTTAACTCTAATGTTGTAGGTAGCTTGAAACTGAACCTTTCATTCCTCTCTGAAATATCTCTGCTGGCCCCCTTGAGCTCTCTCCTCATCCCACAGACATGGCTTTTTTTTCAAGTAGAGTGTTTTTTGTACTAAGACATCTCCTGTGCCTGCTTTCCTCAATGGACACTGATGTGACATGCAGAGCTGAGCTGTCAGAGCTCTGGGGTGTTTTTTTCCTCTGTGCTGTGATGAGCTGTGACACTTCAGCATCCCAGCTCCACAGGCTGCTTCTCCATGCTTTTGTTCACATTTCATTGTGAATACAACAGCGGTCCAGGGGCAGAATGCAGTGGCTAGAGGTGTGCCAAGGTCAGGGGGGGATATTTGAAATATGACGTTTTTCAGCTTCAATTGAAAAACCTGTAAGGTTTCAGTGCAGATTACTCCTATTCCCTTCCTTCATGGTGGTTCTCTACTCTTGAATTTTTCCCTGTTATTCTAGATTGTCCTAGTCAATATGTTCTTCCCTCTGCTCCTCTTCTCTCTGGCTCAGGGGAGAGTTTTGTGGGTGGATCATGGGCTCTTTGGGGCAAATTTACATCCCCTGGTGATGCCAATGAGAAATCACATTATTTAAGCTGGTAGTGCTAAGCAGTATAAATTAAATGATCCCTGCAGGCTTATTTCCACAAAATAAAATAAGGGTGGATATGGGGAGGGAGCCATAGAAGTGTGAGTAGAATTTCTTTGTTGGATCTTTCTAACAGTCATGGCAATGAATGAAGTTTAACCTGTGCCCAGTATGAGGGCTGGCTGGTATGCTGGGCTGTGTGAAGGTGAGACCTGGGCCTCTGGCCAGCCAGCAGAGCAGGCAAAGCCAGGAGCCTGGGAGCAGCTATCTGGATCCTGCTGAGAAAGAGTGGTATGAGGAAAGGTGAAGCTGTGGGCTTCCCAAGGCTGTAAGAGACATCCCCTTGTAGCCAGCCTGGTGCAGGGAGAGTACCTGACCCCTTTGCCAGCTGAAACATGGGCAGTGACCTCTGGACAGAAGTGAATCTTGTAGGTTTATCCTATTAAGTTTTTCAGCAAAAGCCTTCCTGAGGTTTCTATCCTTCAGTGCATTAAAGCTGAGCTCTGCCTCCTATCTGCAACAGCCTCTCTGGCTTTAACCATTTGGTGGTCTGGTGCTGTTTAACCCTGTTGACTTGACATGTTGGGGTTTTTCATGGGGGACACCTAGCATATAAAGATAGCAGGCACTTTGCTAGCTGTGCTGCATACCAGGGAGGAGGCTTTGCATTTCCAGTGCAGTGTGTGAAGAGTTTGATTAATACAACTGCAGTACATGGTGAAGCCCTGGTTTTTGCACCTTCCTTTCTGGATGCCTGAGCTTATACACCAGCGTGGGAGAAAGGGTGTGAGTGGGAGGTCTCCCTGAAGAGCTGCTTCTCCTCAGCACACCAGCCCTGCAAGGGGCTTGTGTCCTGCTCCCAACACTGTTCAGGATGCTGTTTGTTGCAGTGTGATATGGTGTCTGGCAGCTGCACATTTCCTCCTCAACTGCCTCCTATGCAGCAGCAGTGGCCACCAGATGCTGATGGCTGGACCAGCAGAAGAGGACATACTGTCACCACTTGTCTCCATGTTTTTCTCTGCTGCATTCCCCTTGGAAGCCTATCTCCTTCACCTTCTGGGTCAGCAGCCCTGCAAGTCTCATCTACATGGAGCCAGGCACTCGGACTACACAGCTGTCAAGCCAGGGAAGAGGGTCATCGTGCAGCAGTACACTAGCACAGCTTGACCAGCTGGCCCCCAGTGCCTCCAGTCAAAGGCCATCACTTCATTTCTGACTGCCACCTAATTACTGCAGAGCAGTTGCTGAGTGCCAGATGCCACAGCAGGCTGCTGGGGACAGGACAGAGCTGGGGCTGATCCTATGCTGTGGTGTCTGTGGATGTTTGAGTCCAGCTGTCCTGGGCAGGAGGATGGGGTCCTTCCTGGGAAAAGTCCATACATCCACAGGGTAAGGTGGGTGAGGTGAGTGAGATGTGAGGTTGTTTTTGGAGCACCTTCTGAGGGAACCCAGTATGCAGGGGAGGTTTGATTTTAGGGATGCTGCTGAGCAGTTATACCAAAGAGATGTTTGCATGGCTTCAACCAAATATCACCTTTGCTTAGGACTATTGGTCCCTTTGCGAGATCATCCCAAGAGTCTGTTTTAGGTGTGGGTGGTGTGCAGGGCTAATGTCTCCAGGGGGAAACACTGCAGTCTCACAAAGGAGACATCTTGTTGTAACAGAGGCAAGTTCTGGCAGGGAAATGTCTAGTTCGTGGGTCCCCAGTTATCCCAGCCATGCATCAAGGCTGGAGAAGCAGTGAGCTGCAGGCAGCATCACATTTTGCTCTCAGCATGAGTCACATCTTCTACATTTCAATTTCTTTGTCTGCAGGAAAGGTCAGAAGGTGCCAGCAGTGCCCTTGTTGGTGGGAAGTATGGGAAGAAGCCCAGGCTCTGGTGAGCAGCCCTGTGTGAGGAGAGGAGTAGTGGGGAGGGGGACCTTGCTTTTGTCACACAAGCTTGGGCAGAGCAGAATGGAGAGGACCAGAGAGCCTGCATGTGCAGTCAGACTGGAGAGCAGGACTTGCACTGGGACACCCCCAGACAGGGTGGGCTGCTGGAAAAGGCAAGCAGGAAAAAGAAGCATTCCTTGCTCCAAAGTCTAATTTTTAACTATAAGCCAACTACTTTCCTCACTCAGAAGTTCCATGACTTTGAAGGGACCATGCATCGCAACCATGTTCCAGATACTGTAGTATCGAACAGGCTGCCCATGGAGGTGGTGGAGTCACCATCCCTAAAGGTGTTTAAAGAATGAATAGATGCAGCGCTTGAGGATATGGTGTAGTGGTTAGAGAAATGCTAGGACAAAGGTTGGACTTGATGACCCTGGAGGTCCTTTCCAACCATATTGATTCTGTGAATTCTGTGAACAAGATCAAATGCTGGTAATTATCAGTTCTCATCTAGCAGATGCTTTGGCAGGAAAGCTGACTGGAAATCCACAGAGAGATTACCCAGATCTCACAAACAGAGAAGCATGGAATAAAATAACTTATTTAAAATATTAATGCTAATTTAACATTATTTTTTACTTTTTTGCTGGTGGGAGGTACCACTGTGACACTCTTAGCATGCTGAAATCTTCTTAGATGTCTTACAAAATTGAGATGGGAAGGACAGAGAAGATGCTTTGCTGTGCTCTTCTGCAGACTAGTGGGAAATCTATAGTTCATTTAACTGTTTGCCCATCTTGGTGATTCTTTGAATAGTATGGAAAAGCTTTTGGAAAAAAAAAAAAAGAACCCACCATGGTCTTTTTTTTTTTAATTTTCTTTTCTTTTTTTTCTTAATTTCAGGAAACAGCTTAATTTGTCAGTGCAGAATCTCAGAGGATTATCTTCAGGGCTAGGTTTCCCAAGTAGGTAAAACCACTTGTTGGGCAACAGGTTCTCCATAAAGAGCACTTCCCACAGAGGCAAGGCTAACAATCTACATACACAGATACTAGGGTGCCTAAGGGTCTTCCAAGACCTGAACTGAGCCTTGTACTGCTGCAATTATGTTGAAAATATTGCTGAATTTGGAAAAGTAATCTATAAATTAGATTTGTTGCTGCAGACCCACTGCCAGCTTTTGCTGTCTCTGCAGAAGTCAGGGCTAACTTTGGCATTCACTTCAGTGCACCTTGGCCTGAGCTTGGACTTGGATAACTTTGAGTCTTTTTGGTAGGTATTTTGCTGATCAAGCAGGATTGCACTGCTGTGGCCAGATGCTGGGAAGGGCCAGGCCTTCTCTGCACTAGTGTGGGCTGGCCAGGCTCATTACTAGTTTTGCTGAGCCACTGCAGGGTTGGATTGGTTGAACTCAGCATAGGTTCTCCCATCAGCAGAGCAGGGATGCTCTCAGGCTGGGGCATGTTCTTTAAATCCTAGCTCTTTGTAGATCCATTATGCAGATTTCACGAGACATAGAAATATTCCTCCCTGCCCCTCCCCCCGCCTCATGCCTCTACACCTTAACTCTGCTAGAAATTCACCCAGGTAGGTGGTTATGTGGAAGTATTATGCAACGAGGGCTTTAGAAAAGCACAGTACTCTTGTTTTGAAGAAGTCATGAGGTTTTTCAAAATCTTTTAGCAGTAAAACTGCTACATCTATACTAACCTCCATGGCTGGGCAATTCTTGCATCACTTCTGGATGCTGCAACATCTGTTTGCTACTGTGAATATGCTGTGTGATCCTTTTCATTCTAATTCCAGGAATTTTGCAGATTTGCTGATAGAGCTGGTTGAAATACAGCCATATTAGGATGTTTTCTCAGCAGCACTGAAATATCAGGGTATTATCTTTGCATCCTGGCTATATGGAGAATGGAAAGCCCAAGATACAGCCCTAGTCTCCCCTGAGCTTTGTGTGAGCGTGTATATGCATGTATTTAGGGATCTTTTTACATATACTGTTTATCTCACAGGGTTAATTTAACTGATAAGATATCACAGACCTGTTTAAAGCATGTATTGTAGACAAAGAGATGACGATACAGCCTTTGGGAATCAGACTCTACACTTGCTCTTGTGAAGGATCCTACCCTTGGTCTTGTGAAGGGTGAGTGCAGCATTGAGAGTAAACTGTACGCAGAGCACTGAGACAGAGCTGTCTTTCAAAATAAGATGGTTCAGATTGTTCTAGTGAAAGTAATGAAAACTCAAAGAAAAACAGGAGACTGCAGGGGTTTCTTTTCCATGCTCAGCCAAAAAGTCTTTGGTTTTTAAGCTTGGGGCTCTTAGATACCCATGGACAATAACCTCACATCTCTCAACGCAACTATCATGCTTTTGGGATGGCTTCTGATGACCCTGTTTCACTTTGGCAGGGATTAATCGTGTCTGTGCATATGTCAAGCCATAAAAAACAGCAAAGGAAAGGTCTTTGCTGTGGGAGCACTTTCCCACTTGGTAGGTCCTTGTCCCTTTCTGCTGGCATCCTATCTGGACCCATCTTTCTCTTAAATAAAAAATAGACAAAAAAAGAGAGACCTGATGCATGTCTTCTTCCTTTGGGCACATTGTCGGGGTAAAAGTAATGATGTGTAGTGGTTTTTTTTCAAAGGAAATAATGTGTCTGCCATTATTAATGAGCTACAAGGGTTAAGAAGATTAGCTGTTTCAGTGGATTAGTAAGAGCTGTGAGATCCGTTCGTCTCTGTGTGGCTAGCTGTCTTGCGAGTGGATGTGTTGAGCATCTAAAAATAATTCAATTATTTGTGCAAAATATCTGTCAGGCTTGTTTACCTCAGGCAGGAGTTTACTTCCAGAGCACTGCTTTTACAGTACAAGGTCCCACCCGAAGAGAGATGGGAACACATCCCTGCCACAGCCATAGAACACCAAGATGCCCCTTCCCCACTCCTCCTTCTCCCCCCAAACCAATGAGACTCTCCCCTCGATGTTGTTACAGTGGGCTTCCTGCTTTCCCCTGTACCACTCGATGCTGACGGCTGGAGGTGCCTGCGGTGCCTGGGCAGGCAGCCCATGGGTCTGGTGTTGCCTCAGTGCTGGTGCAATCGTGGGGAGTGTACATGGGGGTTTCCCCGTGGACAGGACATGCAAGCTGGTGAGGACAGAGTCTTCCTGCTTCTCCTCTGGCTGCTGGAGACATTTATCAGTTGGAATAACTCTGTACCCAGACACCCAGTCTTCTCCCGTGGTAATGCAATAAAAATCACTCGCCCTGGGTGGTGTGAAATGAACTTTGGAGGCGTACTGAAGCCTTGGCTGTAGATTCTCCACTAGTTCCAATAGATGAAAAATAATAAAAATTTTAGAGATCCCTGGGGCATCTTTAGTTATGGGAGAACATTTCATCATTTTATGATGGTGTTACTCCTATTCCTGTGTGGCTGCCTGAGCTACAGGTCCCCAGTCAGGGTTAGACCTGTGTGGTAGCACACAGAGTAGGGAGCAATGGCTAGAGAAAGGGGTGGGAAGGCAGTGGGCTCTTGGATTCTTTCCTGCTTTTTCCACTCTGTTCCTAAGCACGCTGGCAGGTCGCTTACTTCACTGTGTCTCATTTTTTGCTGTTTGTAATTGGGAACATGTTTCCCCTTACAGGGCTGCTGCAAAGCTTAATTAAGATTTTCAAAGTGCTTTGGTGCTGTATAAATGCCAGTCACTTTAATTAATATAATGAAATGGCTGTGCACTCTTGGCTTCTTTGTTTACCTGGATGTAAGCAAGTAGCAGCTAGCATGGTGATGTGCAATATAGCTGATACTCCATGCAGTTATGTTTTATAAATATCCTGTTTTCCTGTAGGCACCTCAGGATGTCATATTGACCTGTTAGACTCATCCCCACCCAGCCAGCCAGCCTGGAGCATGGGGAGGTGGGTCAGCTTGCTCAGGGCCCTGCATGGTGGGCAATGCAAAAAGGACCAGAGCAGCCTGTGGAAATGCCTTTTCTTACTTTTCCCTGACCATGTTCAAAGAAGAATTTTGCCAGCTGCATCATCTGCATCTTTGTAGAAAAGGCTTATTTCACATTCATGAGAGCCAAAAATGCCCATAAGGAAAAAGATAACAAGAAGCATGTTAAGGATTTTTTTTTTTCCTTAGTCTTCCAGGAGCCAAACGCTCCAGAGTGTTCTCAGGTCAGTCTCTCAGTGCCTGGCCCAGATCTTTAGTAGTGTCTGTGTCCAGTGCCAAGCAAGCCAAGGTTGCTTCACTCTGCAGTGGCCCAGTATCATCACATGCTGATCCAACATGAGCAACACAGAGACCAACAACTTTACATTTCTGGCCACTCTATATCAAGATCTGAGCATCCTTGCTCTGAAATAAGGAATAAAAACATGAGATCTGCAGCCTTTTGGGACTTCCAGTAGGTTTGGCTCTGTGTCTGAAAACTGCGTCATGGTTATCTCTATGAGTGATCTGCTCTCTGGCTGACTGAGAATAGTTTGTTCCAAGAGGTGTCCTAAATAAATGATGATAGGAGTGGAGGTAGAGCCTGCATAAGTGCTGTCTGGGCCTGGGTAGGTATCCCAGATTAAAGTTGGTGGAAGGAGTTGTCTTGAGAGCCTTTTATGGGAGTTATTAAAACCCAGCTTTGCCCAAACTCTTGTCTGATGTAGACCTATAGACACTAGTGACAAAGCTTCATCATCTCTCATTCATTTTTTTTCTTTTGTTTTGTTTTGTTTTTTGGAGGGGGGGGCAGGGGGTGGAGATCATGGATTTAATGCTGTTCTCATTGTGAGGTATAGTTTCTTTTCTGTGGCTCAGACCTATCTATCTGTATCCTTCAGACCAGAAAGGGTGGAGCAGCAGTGGAACCCCATCTGTACAGTGGTACCAAGCTGTTGTTGTTCATCCCTTCCATCTGCATGGAACTGCAGCATAGATTGGTCTATACCATAAAAACCTCACAGACTCCTTACTCTTTCTTTCCTGCTGTTGGTTTCAATCCTCAGACCTTAGGAAAAATGGATGGTTTGCTCCCTATGCAAGTTTCCCACTATACTGTCCAAAGCCAAGCCTGTGGAGGCCACTTGGTTTGGTGAATCCAGCATCCTTCTGCCTCCTCCTGCCTTGTGTTCCTCTTCACCCTGGCCTCTTGGACAGGAATAAGGAGTAAAGAAGATGTTCTACCTCATGGTTGACCCCTATCCTTCACCCATTGGTGGGAGGTGCTGCTGCTAAAGGCACTTCAGGCTGGCACACCAGCACATCCTCTCCTGAAGGAAACAGTGTGGGCAGGCAGGAGATCCCATGTCTCCTGGTGAGGATGATGTTTAAGTATGTAGATGTAAGTGTTGGTACACTCCATTAGCATACATTGCTGCGTGTATCTCCACACCTATCATTTGTACCAGGGAAAAGCACTACCTCTTGTCTAGAAGTCTGCACCACAGGGATGAGTAGGCGTATGTGTAGGTGACTGCTTTTTATGAGCTGCCAAAGGTTTGTATGTGCAGCTCTCCAGGGTGCTTATACTTGAACACCAGGTGCATATCTCTCTCTTTTCCACCCCAACCCTCTGGGTCAGAATTTTCTGAGTGATTTCTCAGCAGTCACCTCTGTTCTGGGCTAAAACCAACCTTTGGAGTCTGATTATCACATCATGGTTCAGGCTTCTAAGAAGAAATCTGTATCATCTTTCTGCCCTTGCAGAATATGAATAACTCAAAGTGCAGGCAGCAGCAAAGGATCAGGGTACTCGTGGACTTTCATATTGCTTCTTACTCATATCTATGTGACCCTGATGTTACATCACAGCTTAATATGTTGTCCAGAATGTAATGTGTTAGCATAGGAGCAAATACTGGAGGGAGGCACAAGATCAAACTAAAGTGTGTGCCACTGAGACAGGTTTGATTTCAGGAGTGAATTTACAGCAGGGGATGGAATGTAGAGTCGAATTCTGAGACCAATATGAATTTCAGAGCTATAATTGGAATCTTAGAAGACTGATGGGAATATTTTAATATTTTTTTATGTTTTATGTAGCCCTTTCCACTAACAGTGATCATAATAGACTGTTGTTTAAAAAGATGATCAACAGTCAGATCTAGCACAGGTAACCCTTAAACGGGGTATTGCATTTTTTCAAATCTCGATGCTAATACTAGAGCAGCCTTCTAGCTTGTCTGTACACCAAGGAGCAAATTTTTAGTCAATTATGTCATTTCTTTAAACATATAAGAAACCTAGGGATCTACTTAGTGTCTCTACTGTGGTTTGCACCAGTTTAAGCCTATCAGATAGATTTTAACCCTGTTTTAATTAAGCCAGTACAATTTATTGTATGGACAAAGTCAGTAACAGTGAGTACAAACTACTAAGAAGTAGTATGGCTAATTTTATGGTATTTCCTTATATCAATGTTAGAAGACTCTCAACGCCTCCTGCACAAGTTACAAGGGAGAGTGTTTTCCTGGTGGCATCTCCTCTTGGGAGAATGTGTTTGGCCAGTAAAGGACAGTATCTGGTTGCCAGCCTGGAGAGCAAGTTAAACCACAGAAGTCCATCAGGTGGTCTGACTCCTTTTAGAGGCATCCAAACCTTGTAGGGGATGTCAGGAGAGATAGACAAAAAGCCACACCACCACTGTTGGTGATGGGGCAGAGTTCAGCCCACCTTCTCTCAGAAATATCCTCATTAGAGGACCAGTGAGGCATGGTGGCTGAGCTGTGATGGAAATGCAGTGGAAGCCTCATTACTGTAGGACTACCTGGATCCATACAAAGAAAATACAGAAGGCTTGGTTTTGGTTCTTACCAGGTAGTGCTTCTCAGTCTGAAAAGAACCAGTGACTATGGCTGAAGTCAGAGCAGGATAAAAATATGGGACATGCTCCTGGCTGCAGAACAAAGGCAGTAAGCCCTAAAGGTGACCTCAAAGGGTGTGATTAAAAGCATAGCAAGAATTGGGAGTGTTTAAATGAGTTCAGATCTCTTCAGAGAGACTGAGGTTGGAACTTCATTTCAAGAGGCTTGGTGTTGCCAGGATGATTCTGAACACAATCTGCACACTGTGAAAACAGTGTCAGTCCGTGTAGCCTTTTCACTGTCCTGGTGTGGAACTGCAAAGAGCAGTGAAAAGTTAAAAAGCTAGAGAAGCATCTTTGAACTCTCAGGAGTGAGGTCCAGTTCAGATGCTAGCAACAAAAGTTCAGAGAGCATTTTTTTCCTTGCTATAATAACATTTTACTCGCAGGAGCATTGGCTGAGAAACTCCAAAAACACCACTCATTCACTGACTGATTTCAACTTCTCACAAATATTGTATGACCATCCCACCATCACCCGGAGAGCCCTGCAGGCCCTGCAAGAAGGAGAGGTGGCTCAGCTCTCTGGTGACTGGTGAGGGGAGCCTGCGGTGAGGCTCCTGCAGGCTGCCTGCAGTGGGGACCAGCTCTCTACATATACCCTGACCCAGACAGAGCAATTTTGACTGGCATGTTAGCTGCATTAGAGGACCTGCCTCTTTATAAGGCATGTTTTTAGTCAAAGCTGTGGTGCCCCGTCTTGGTTGAAGAGCTGGGAGCAGTGAGGCTGTGGTAGCGGGAACATTTCCGTGATAGGGGAGTTGTGGGGCTGCTGACTCACTGTGCATGCCAGCGGCAGCACTCTGCCAGCCCTAGCACAGAAGGGGAGGGAGATGGAGTCACTGCAAAGATTGGTTGAGAGATAAGGTCACCTAGTGCCTCCAGTCACCAAATCAAAGTAGCTGGGATTTTCACGATTTTGTTTGCCCACACGGAGAAGAAAGAAACAAAACCCTTTACATGCTACCCGTGGATAATCCCCTTCTTAACGGCCCTGGCTTAATTCAGATGCCTGATCTAAAACTATGTGTATCAGGAAGGAGATTCAAGAATTAATTAGAGTTGAGCTGGCCTGTTTTGATGTGCCAGGTGAGATTAGCCCACTGTCAGTTACGCTTAGGCACGCAAGGTGTTTGGCACAGAGTTCTGGAAAGCCTTCTTGGTTTGCAAGACATAGGTGTCCTGTCTCCCAGCAAGAGGCATCTCCCACTCTAATCCCATGCCCAGGATCTATAATACATTATTGTGACACTTGTGGTTAATGATCCCCAGGCTTGAACTGTAAACACCAAGGTTAAGGGAAATTACATCTACGCTGCCAGGCACAGCCCATGTCAGGCAGTGGCACAGGAGCAAGGGACCTTCCCAGACATTGCTACCTCCCTCTCTAAATGCCTTCCTGAGGCTTGGTGTGGCAAACAGGATCACACAGCAATGAGTACCTTGGAAAAAGGAAACAACTAAGACCTACCAAGACAAAACTCTGTGCTGCATCCAGAGCCTTCTGCATCCAGAGCCTGCAAGGACGATGGGAGTGCTAACAAAGCACACGTGACAAGCATTAGTCATGTTGCTTAATGAAGGGCTGGAAGGCACTAACAGACCCTGAATAGATGAAGGCTGCTCATGTGGATTTTCTGGCCCTCAAGTTAAAGAATCGTAAGAGACCTTGTTCTTACAAGATTTCAGGTCAGGATTTTTTATCAGAGATGCATTTATTCAGGATAACCATGTAATGGAGCTTTTCAAAGTGAGATGAAAATGAAGGGTGGTTGGGAGTTCCTCTCCTTTTGCTTTTGAAAATCATCCACCAGGATGGCAACTGGGGACTTCCTTGAGCTGATCCTCTTGACATTTTTAGCTTTTCCATCATCTTCCTCTCCTCTTCCAGCCTCTCAAGTTCTTGATCCCTTTCCTTCCCTGAGGTAGATACAATACCAAGGCTAATTATTCAAAAAGGAAATAATAGCAAACATGAAAGGAAGAGGTGAAAATCTTCGCAGAGCAGTGCATGCAGCTGCCTGGTTAGAGCACCCTGAGCAACATGACACTTATACTGTTTGATCACTTTCTTTACATAACCCTTTGATAGATGAGTTGCAGTGCTCCTTGTCTGTAGTCCTCTGCCTGGCATTTTTTGTGGCTCCCTTCACACATTTCAAATCAGCCATCAAAAGGAGCCGCAGAGGAGCCCAGTATAGACAGGCAGGCCCAGGCTCAGCTGGTTTAGCCCATCTGGTCAAAAACAGTCTTGATAAACTCTGTGAATCTTGGATAGCAGTAGAGGGAGCAGAACAGGTCACTGTTTAAAAGCTGACAGATGTTTGCCATTGCAACAGCAGCCGGTCTGGCAACCTCGTAGGGACACTCTGAAGGCCACCAGTACCCTACAGACCATAGTCTAAGAGCCACTGTCTGCCATATGGATTTTTAATAACTTGGCCTTTCTTTCAGTTGCTGAAATATTTAGCATCCTTTTACTGCTCTGCATTGGCTGTTCTAGTTCCATATCCCAGAAGTGCAAGGTTTTACTTTTCTCTCAACAATTTTCAGCCTTCATAACAAGCAGGATGTGTTTTCCTTTTAGAACAGAGGGGATAAGCAGTAATTTACCTGCTTGTGGAAGTCCATCCAGTGGTTTCATCCATCTCAGAACAGGGGTCACCAGTCCTCTTTCCCCTGTGGACTTGTCACTGAATGAGATGAGCAGGGAGAGACCATTCCCTGTTTCTATGATGTGGGATAACAAGGATTTTCAGGACTGAAGGAAATAGGTACAGATGTGTTGATTAAACACATGCAGGCCAGTGCAACCAGCTCACAGCCAGAGACATTATCATTCTCATCAGCTTGAATCTTGCACACCATTGCACAAGTCCCAGACCTGTACAGCATCACCTTATACTTACTTTGCTTGTAATAGTTCTCTTACGGTATTCTCAGCATATGCCACCATTGCTGGGCCATGTGTGGTTTATTGTGCTCTTTGGGGAATGGTTATTCCACTGAAGGGAGGAGTCTCACACTGCTCAATTGATACAGAGTTGGATATTTTAGCATCCTGCTTATTTGCCATTTTCACAGAATCACAGAGTGGCTGAGTCTGGAGTTTATCTTGTCCTATCCCTCTGCTCAAGGAGGGCCACCTAGAGCCAGTTACCTAGGAACTTGTCCAGAGAACTTTTGATTGTTTTCAAGGATGGAGACTCCACAATCACTCTGGGCAGCTTGTGCCAGTTCCCAGTCACCATGACAGTAAAGAAAAAAAATGTTTTCTGATGTTCAGAGGCAACCTCCTATCTTTCAGTCTGTGCCCATTGCTTCTGGTCCTATCACTGGGCACCATTGAAAAGAGCCTGGCTTTGTCCTTCTTGCACCCTCCCTTCAGATATTTATATACATTGATAAGATCTCCCTGAGCTTTCTCTTCTCCAGGCTGCAGAATTCCACCTCTCTCAGCCTTTCCACACAGGAGAGATGTTCCAGTCCCATAATTCTCCTTGTGGCCTTTTGTTGGATTCTCTCCAGTATGTCCTGCAAGAAGCAGGGAGTTGGGCTTGACAATCCTTATGCATCTCTTTCAACTTAAAAAATATTATGGTTCTGTGTCCCTATCTTTCTTGTGCTGCGGAGCCTAGAACTGGGCCCAGCACTCCAGTTGTGGCCTCAGCAGTGCTGAGTAGAAAGGAAAGATCAACTCCTTTGACCTGCTGGCAATACACTTCTTAATGCTGCCAGGATACCATTGTCCTTCTCTGCCACAGGAGCACATTGCAAGGCCACTGCCTGATGTGTGCTCCCAGGAGCTGTGGGAGAACACCTCTGAATCACACTGTCAAAGTTTTGGGATTACATCTAGAGTCCTGAACATGGCTGACAAGGACACAGGTCTAGTGAATAAGGTAGTGTGCTGATTAGACCTGTGTGTTTTTCTGAAAGCCAGTCTATCACTTTTCTTAGGAAATCACTTCACTTACATACCCATCTTCTGTATAGCCATGCGTCTCATGAACCTGCTCTCTCCCTTTGCTTTTGTCCCTTTCTGTTGCAGTGCAGCTAGCAAGGAAAGTCAACTCCAGTCTATAGCTGTGAAACTCTGCACCTGGGACCACAACAGAGCCCTGGGAAGAAACAATTTTGTATCTAGATGGGAAATGAGAATACCAATCCAGAGGGCAGCCACTCAGAGTTCAAGCACAGCACTTTGGGCTGAGGAAGGCTTGAAGAGACCTTCCCATCTTTTCCCTGTAGGATGATTTTTCACCTCATAGCCCAGGTGGGAGTGGGCAGGGCTTGCCTTAACTGGTGTCAGCTGGGGAGATAACCAAGTGCTGCCTGCTTTCACTCTCCTTTTCTCTGCTGCAGTGGTAAGGGAGGCAGCTATGGTGGTGTAAACACTAGCTAACTTCTGACTTCAAGGATATTCTTCATCCAGGTCTGGTGGGGATTTTGTGTACCGGAGTGAGCAATCTGGAGGAGCTACAGCCAAACCTTCAGGCAGAGGTAACAAGGTTATAAATATGAAGAGAAAGCGGGAACTATGTCTGTGTAGCATCCTGTGGAGTGGCTGGGGTGCAGAGATGGTAAAACCTCTATGGATGTGTCTGTTTTGTGACTACTTCTCCTGCTGTCAGAGGAGACTTGTGAGGTTTTAAATGGTTATCGTACCTTAGAGACCAATGCAGTCAAATATTTTTTCCTCGGATTTTCAGGGAGCTTTGAGACTGTAGGGAGCTTGATGCTTCTGTGGCTAAGTTACTAGGAGTCCCTAGTCTAGCTAGTGTTAGCCAATATGAGTAACTTGACATCACTTATAGCATGGATTTCAGTACAGATGCAGCTCTCAGCATGCAAGCTTGAAATATTGGCCAGTCTACCCATATGTAAATCTCAGTGCCTAATATTTATTTGTGTCAAGAACTAAGTTAAATAGAAATGGATGGCTTGCCAGGACTATAAAAATGTCAGGTCTTCCAAAGAGCCCCATCTCCGCAAGAGCATTTGAAATACTGCATATATATTGAAGGGGATTAGAGCCAAATGAGAAGATACCAGACAGAGCAATAAACTCAGCCTTGCAGCTTGTTTTGCTGTGGATTAAGATAAAATGAGACTGCATATCCACCTTGCTGCAAGCAGAGGTTACTCTTATCCCTAGGAGAACTCATCAGGCTTCTTGGGTGTGTGTAGGAGTGGACACAATTTCAACTTGTTTATGTGAGATTTTTTTTTTTCCTCCCATTGAGCTTACCAGAAAAAATGTCTTTGATGAGTTCATGCTCAGCTTCTTCAGAAAAATATGTTAAAGCAGGGGGTGGGTTTCTAACGTGGGGTGGGAAGAGAGTGTGACATACTAGCTGTTATGTGGGAGCTGGTACAAGCGCTTAGGAGTGTCTTCTTTAGAGTTCAAGATAATGATTTTCCTTTTGACAGCTTAGATATATGGTGCTCCATTTAACCTGAGCAGTTAGATTTAAAAATAAACCCCCAAAGGACAAAAACAAGTCCCCAGCCCCAGTATTGAGCTGGCTGAGATAAGAGAACATGGTGAGAGCCAGATATTTGCATAGACTGAATCTTGTTTCTCACTCAGCCTGTAGGTTTTCTGTTGTTGCTGCTTTATTCTTTGTCTATTTCCTCCTGTTCCATCATGAGATTATTTGTATTTCCTTTTCACAAAACAAGAGCTAACAGGGCTTCTGCCTATTCTTCTTCTGCCTATTTATTTTGGGTAGTAAGATGAAGCTTAGGTTAGGCATTGCCTCTTAGCTACCTTATGCAGAAGATAGGTTTTTATCCAATGTATACTACAAATATGTCACCTTTGGTATTTCTGTCAGGCTGTTCTCCAGAGATGATCAGGACTCAAGGTGAGAGAATCACTTACATGTGAGGTGCAGACTGAAGTTGCTTGTTGAGCACGCTTCAACAGAAGCTTCATCTCTAACTCGCCTAAAATCCAGAGTAGGGCAGGGGTGAAAAGCAAGCAAGGATTTTATTATCCCTCTTTCTTCTGTTGCCAGTCACAAATGCAACAGCATCCTGCAAGGAGGGGATGATCTACTACAGACTTCCCTTTGCAGCTCGCACACCAGATTGTGTGCCTGTTCATAAAATTAAATAACAAAGAAAAATGTACCCCAATTCAGAAAAGACAGATTTACTGGAGAGAGTCCAGCGCAGGGCTACCAAGATGATGGAGTGGAGCATCTCCCTTATGAGGAGAAGCTGAGAGAGATGGGGCTCTTTAGCATGGAGGAGACTGAGGGGGGACATCATTAATATCTATAAATACGTTAAGGGTGAATGTAGGGAGGATGGAGCCAAACTCTTCCGAATGTCATCCAATGACAGGACAAGAGGCAGTGGGTGCAAGTTGGGGCACAAGAGGTTTAGGGTTAACACAAGGAAAAACTTTTTCACAGTGAGAGTGACAGAGCTCTGGAACAGGCTGCCCAGGGGGAGGTTGTGGAGTCTCCTTCTCTAGAGACACTCAAGACCTGCTTGGATGTGTTCCTGGGTGACTTAGTTTAGGTGATCCTGCTCTGGTGGGGGGGTTGGACTAGATGATCTTCTAGGTCCCTTCCAACCCCTAACATTCTATGATTCTAAGTGCAGTAAAGTAGTAGAGATTAATTTGTGAGTGGTTCAAAACTATAGCGTGTTCTCCATTACTTGGGCCCATCTTTGAGAGCTCCAAACTAGGGGCAAGCATTTTAGATACGTAAGTTTAATAACTTGCATGTTCAATCAGTTAAATCTAACCCTGGTAGGTTGTTCTGACTATACCGGGTTTCTTGTCCAGGAACCAACATGGCACTTATCAGAGGGATTTGTTCCTGATGGGCTAATGCAGCTGTGGGGAGTTATGCATGCTTCTGCTTTATGGGGTGGGAGCTTCCGCTACCAAAATCTCTCTGGACAGTCTCGTTGAAGGCGTCAGCCCCTGGTCATATTCTGGAATCCTTTTCCATCCCTAGATGCCTTCAACAGCAATCTTTGTCTATGAGAGTGTCTTCCCCTCACGGCATCTGGTGGCCAGGAGCTCTGTGATGCCTGCTGGGCACTGTGAATGGGACCCAGAGCTCCTGCCTTAATTCTTGTTTGAGTTCCTCTCTCATTGGCATGCTGCAAGGGTAAATTCATGAACATTTGTGAGATGTCAAGATGCTAGGGATCCTGTAAAAGACCAGATTGCTAAAAATGGCTGTGGCCTTCCTATTCACAGCAAGCCTGAAAGCTTTGCCAGCAAACCTAATTCATAACAAGCAGAGTTCTGGGGGTCTGCGGCTAGGTTTTATAATTCTTGATAGATCTGCTGACTTTTTGGTTTGCGAGAGCTGAGGATGCAGCAGGATTCCTGAATGGATGAAGGAGTTGAGACTATGTCCCACATGCCCCTGCCTCAGTGCCAGACACTTTCCTTCCAGCAGAGAGAGAAGGTCTGTGGAAAACAAGTTTGTCCCCTCCTGACAGCTTCATTTCTCTTACTGGCAGCTCCTTGCCTGTCTCTAGTCCCATGGGAATCCAGAGAGCCTTGTCCAGGATCTGCTGGGAGGAGAGCCAGGAAGTGGTGAAAGAGAAGGAAAATAGGGCCAGTGTCCAGGAAGATTGTCCTGCTAAGAGCATCCCTAAGGAAAAATCCTGGAAAAAGAGAGAACTCAAAAAAGCATGGAGGATACCTGAGGCCAGGTGACTGAGCTACCTGGTGAGGTGGAAACCTGCCAGTGCTCTCATCCTCACTGTGAGGTGTGAAATCAACCCTCACGCAAAACCTGTAAGTTCCTTTGGGGCCAAAAAAGGTGTTATTTTGAGTAAGTGAAATTTCCAGTCTGTCTTAGAGTGACAGTGCTCAGCAGTGTGGCAGGAGGAGGGGAGGCAAAAGAGATGGTGGTTTGGGATGCTCCCTCTGGGGCATCTTTGCTGCTGCTCTTCTCCAGGGTGGAGCCCTGGGCTCTGTGAGGTAGTCTCTCTGGCTTAGATGGTTCCAGTTCCTTCAGGGTGACTGCTCATCTGCAAATATACCCTGCTTTTCTGCTGTCTGGTAGACTCTCCTGGGCTTGTGCTCTTTTAAAGAGACAAGGAGCACCTTGTGTCTTAAAAGCTAACACATACCCTTGCTGTGAGACTGAGGTTGCTTTTTACAGGAGCTTTTCTCAGGCAGGCTCTCCTCAGTCCTGTTAAGGACTCAATAGACACTCAAGAACCTTCTTAAAGCTTTGGCCCATTATTACGATTATGTTCCATGTTTCTCCATCTCCTGTAAGTTGATGTTTGTTTCACCAGATTGTATGATCTTTAGCAAGGAGGGTGATTATAGAGCAAATTACCTTAGTGTGCTGTTTTCTCTATGACTGGAACTACAAATATAGTGCAATAATGGTGGAATGTATTGTTCCAGCAAATATTTTAGGTTGCATCTTGGGTTGTCCGACGCTTAAGCTGTGGTGGAGTGATGAAGTATTTCTAGATGTTGATGAGGATGCTGGCTTGATTGCTTTCTTACTTTTAAGTAAAAAGTTAATTAGCTATTTATGTTGTTGCAAACTGTGATGGCCTAAGGATATGAGAGTGGCAAAGTCTCTAGGGAGAGGAAATATGAGCGCAGCTGATCGGTATGAGTTCCCAGGAAAAGGCAATTGGAAGCAATGCAAAGTTTTTCACAGGCTTAAACAGAAATCCCAAATTTAAAGCAGAGTATATTTTGGGCACAAATCCCTTATGCTTAGAAGCTCATACAGCAATATTAGCCAAGCTAGTAAAGCATATTACCTCTCTTTAAAAACCTTACTTCTGTTTGTTTATGCATTTCAAGTGTTCTCACCCCCCTAATTGAAGCATCTTGAAATATTAATGCATTCACGTTCAGAGGCAAAGGAGCCCTTGTTCTCATTTCATAAGTGGGGAAAGCAGTGGCTTTCTTGGAGTTGCAAAGGAGGACACTGGTAGAGGCAGAGCAAAGACCACATGGTGGCATCTCCAGTACTGCTATTCCTCTGATTAGGAAATCTGGGTTAAGCTAAGGAGCTTGAAATGGCCTATGCTCTTATCGTGTGCCATTCATGATTTAATTCCATATTATGGGCAATGATACTGGATTGTGCTGTAATTTTAAACAAATCTTGCCCTTCATCTAAGTGAAGGTATGGACATGTCTGACTTTGTCATACCCCACCAGCGCTGTACTCCCACAGCCCAGCCACCTCCTTTGATCAAGGAGATGCTGCACAAACTTTTTCCTCTCACCATCATCCCAGAGAAGGGCATACAGAGCTTTTCCAGCTCACTTACTTCAGAAATCAGTGGGGTAATGAGTTTGGGTTTGAAGTGCATTGCTGTACTGTGCAAAATGACTGCCCAGGCCTATTTTGTGTCAAAAATTATTTTTTAGAGAACTGTCAAGGGGAAAGGAGGAAAGTCGTGAGGATGTGTGGCCACTGTGGTTTAGACTATGATTTCCTGAGAAAGCAGGTCTGTATGGGCTAATCTGTGCATAGAATCGCTTACATTGGAAAAGACACTTAAGACCATAGAGTCCAGTTATTAACTGAGCAATACCAAGTCCACCACTAAACCATGTCCTTAAGTGCCACATCTACATATATTTTAAATATCTCCACAGATGGTGACTCTACTATCCTGGGCAGCCAGTTCCAGGGCTTGACAACCCTTTTATTGAAGAAATATTTCTTGAATATTAACCTAAAGCTTCCCTGGTAAAACTTGAAAGTTTCCTCTCATCACTTGTTACTTGGGAGGACAGACCAACCCCCACCTCACTCCAGACTCCTTTCAGGTAACTCTAGAGAACCTCCTTTTCTACAGACTAAACAACCCCACATCCCTCACTGTTCCTCGTAAGACTTGTTCTCCAGGCCATTCACCAGCTTGGTTGCTCTTCTCTGAACTCACTCCATCAGCTCAATGTCTTTCCTGTAGTGAGGGTCCCCATAACTGAATACAGTACTCAAGGTGTGGCCTCACCAGTGCTGAGTACAGAGGTACAATCACTGCCCTAGTCCTGCTGGCCACACTATTGCTGATACAAGCCAGGACGCTATTGGCTTTCTTGGCTACCTAAGCATACTGCTGGCTCACACTCAGCTGGCTGTCAACCAAAATCCCTTTTCCACCAGGCAGCTTTCCAGCCACTCTTCCCTAAGCTCATAGTGTTTTGTGAGGTTGCTGTGACCCAAGTGCAGGACAACCATCATCTTTCCCAAGAGGAGAAGGCAGTTGAGAGACAAGAGAGCTCCAGATACTGGCTTTACTGAACCAGTGTGAGCCCCAGTGCCACTGAGGCAACCCTTTTGTGTGCAACCTGGGGTGAAATTGATGGTGAGGTTACAGCTAAGCATCCTTGTGCCACAAGAAATGGGAAGGAAGCAGAATAGCTGAACAAACTGCTTTCTTTCCAGCTTGGTGGCCACAGATGGTCAGGACCTGTCTGAGGTGCTTGATTTTAGGGGAACTTTATTTTAGAGGCACCTGATTTTGGCCAGAATTTTCAATACCTAGCTGCAGTTCTGAGTGCATTGATTTATATGCTCCCAGTGCTAAATATGTAGATTTTGAGCTGAGGCTGGGCATTCCTTCCTTTTCCCTGTGATATTTTCCATGCCTTGGTGTCTCATAACTGGACTGAAAATGTTAATGTTTACCATTAATTTTTGAGTCATGTTTATTCTTCCTGGCCCTTTGATAGGAAGCAGTGTCCCAATACAAAGTGGTATATCACTCTGCTAAGGAAATAAGAATAAATTCCTTAAAAAAAAATAAATTAAACCTGCATTTTGGAAGCATACCATACATTTATAATGGAAACAGAGGCTTTTATATGTGACCCCATGAGCATTTTCCAGCAAAGGTGCCACTCTCTGAATAGCAACTTTAACCAACTAGTAATAGGCTAGCTTTTCCAAGGTATTTTCCACATTTCACAGAAATAATCCATGGATCCCTAAACACTCATCAGCCACAGGACAGTCCTTGCTGTTCTAATACTTAGAGCTGTGCACACCAAAGTGGGATTTTGTCTGGTATGTGTCCTTACTTTTGCACACAGTGTAGGAGGATCAGTATGAGGGCAATAGTCTTGGCTTTATTCTTCTTTGAAAGCCAAGCTTACAACATATTTTTATCCCATTTTTTTTTCATCAGCAGTATTGGGTTTTTTCTGTGGTTTTTTCCTCCCCCTCTCCTGTACCGACACAGAGGACATCAGCCATGAAACATAAACCACTGTCACTTCTTCCATGACCTTAGCTGTCCTCGTGTCTCCTGGCTCCACATTGGCCAGTTTTACCACTGTATTTTGTGAACTCTGGCAGAAACCCATTTTATTTTACTAAAAGGGTTGTTTATAGTATTGTAGACTGAAACAGGCTCCTTGATTTATCCCGTTTTTAACATTTCTGCCTGTGGGTGATTGAGTTTAATTAAAGCTGACTAATAAATATTTATCCTTATGACCAAAATAGGTCCAGGTTTGTCTGTTAAAAATACTACACAGCTCTTTGGCTGCAGCTGACTGAACTGAACACTCAGCAATTTTATTAATACCAGTGAGGACAAAAAACCCAAACCCCATTGCTGCAAGCTTTTAACTGTACAGATCTCCTCTGGCTGAGGAGCATCTTTCTCCCAAGCATTCCTGTCCCCTGCATCCCGGTCCCTGCCGAATGAAGCCTGTTGCCATGGAAGCATCATTAAATCTGCATCTCGCCTGGCTGGGGCTGCAGGGGCTGTGGCTGCATTTTTAGCCGGCAGTGGTTACATAACGCAGGCAGAAAGGAACTGGGATGTGCCTTATACTTAGTCTTGATGGAGGTCTGCCAGGAACCACCACTGGCCAAAAGGGATCACAATCACAGAATAAATATGGTTGGATCTGATCTCAGATCACTGAGTCCAACCATACCTAAAAAAACCCAACCGCAAAACACTGAACAAACAAAGCCACCAAAAAAACAAAACTCCACACAAAACACATTCCTGCTCTTAGAGCATGTCCTGAAGCACCTTGTCAATTCCTTTCTTAAATGCCTCCAGGGATGGTGATTCAACCACCTCCCTAGGCAGGCTGTTCCAGTATCTCATCAATCTCTCAATAAAGAATTTCTTCCCAATATCTAATCTAAACCTCCCCTGCTGCAACTTCAGGCCATTTCCCCTGCTTCTGTCATTACTAATTAAGGAGAACAGGCCAACACCCACCTCTTTATTACATCCTTTCAGGTAGTTGTAGAGGGCAATGAGGTCCCCTCTTAGCCTCGTCTTCTCCAAACTAAGCATGTCCAGTGCCCTCAGGGAGATGTCCTCTTCAGGAAAGCTCTTATGGGCCAGGCAGCTCTTGGCAGCCCCTGTTGTTGCTAGATCTAGGCACGGGGGAGATGCAGCATGCAGAGTTGGCCTTAATGACCAAGGAAGCTTTTGGGTTGTGGCATAGCTCTCCAGAACGCCAGGGGCTTCAAATGACAGGGGTCTCTTATTAGGCTAAAGATGATAAATTCATCTTGACTTGAGCAAAACCTTAACACCTGGAGGGGTAGAAAGAAACTCATCTGAGTGCAGCTGAAGAACAGCACTGCACTCCTAGCCATGAATATTTTGGGGAAAGCAATGCCACATATAAGCACATAGCCCCCAAAAGGAGGAAATGGAGCTAGGTGGTGTCATAGATGCTCAGTGTGAAACTAGTTGTGGGTGTAATCTTGCCCGAGTCCATTTTTGGAAGGACTGGATTTGAGACCATGTCTCTGATTGAAGAAGGCATTGAAGCAGGCTGTGCTGCCATCCAGAGAAACCTGGACAGGCTGGAGAGCTGGGCAGAGAGAAATTGAATGAAATTTAACAAGAGCAAGTGGAAAGTGCTGCGTCTGGGGAAGAACAACCTCATGTATCAGTACATGATCAGTACAATAGATCAGTGGGGGTTGATCTATTGGAGAGCAGCTCTGGAGAAAGGGACCTGGGAGTCAGGTGGACAGGAGGATTGCAATGAGCCAACAATGTGCCCTTGCGGCCTGGAAGGCCAATGGCATCCTGGGATGCATAAGAAGTATGGCCAGCAGGTCAAGGGAGGTTCTCCTCCCCCTCTACTCTGTATTGGTGAGACCCCACCTCGAGTACTGTGTCCAGTTTTGGGCACCCCAGTTCAGAAGACAGAGATTTACTGGAGAGAGTCCAGCGCAGGGCTACCAAGATGATGGAGTGGAGCATCTCCCTTATGAGGAGAGGCTGAGAGAGATGGGGCTTTTTTACCTGGAGGAGACTGAGGGAGGACCTCATTAATGTCTATAAATATGTTAAGGGTGAGTGTAGGGAGGATGGAGCCAGACTCTTCTGAATGTCATCCAATGATAGGACAAGAGGCAGTGGGAGTAAGTTGGAGCACAAGAGGTTTAGGGTCAACACAAGGAAAAACTTTTTCAGAAACAGTGAGGGTGACAGCGCTCTGGAACGGGCTCCCCAGGGAGGGTGTGGAGTCTCCTTCTCTGGAGACATTTAAGACCCACCTGAATCTGTTTCTGTGTGACTTGGTCTAGGTGATCCTGCTCTGGCAGCGGGGTTGGACTAGATTATTTTCTAGTTCCCTTCCAACCCCTAACTTTCTGTGATTCTGTGAAAGATGTGAAAACTGCACTTACTGTAAAAAAAAAACCAAACCCAAAACCAAACAAAAAAATTTCCAATAATTAAAAAAAAGCAAAAAAACCCCATACAACCCCCACAAAAACAAAACAACAAAACCGACCAAACCTCCAAAAAGCCCACCCCACATGTTCGCTATTAGTCATTTCAAATGAGGGTTTTCTGGCAGTGGAAAGCAAAAAAGGTGGTCTTGGTGTCCCTCAGCATTAGCAGAATTTCTTGTCTCTTTTTTTGGGCCCCCCTCTCTCTGTCAGCACTGAATCCCAGCAGTACTATATGCTCCAAAACCCAGATCTTATCCTAAATTACACCTGGGCAATCTTACAGTTTTCAGTGAGTTTCACAGATGGCCAGAAGATGCTCATTTAGCCTGCAAAAGTGTTATTATTTGTGCTGAGGCATGAGAAGGAAAGAGTCCAGCTTGACTGTAAGCTAATAACTCTTGTCTCTAATAAAAGTAATTTCTTTCTTTGGAGGCTGTGAAAATTTGATCTGGAGCAGTTGGGCTAAAATTAAAATAGAATTCAACGCTGCCATGCTGTACAGTCACACTCCATCAGAGCAGAATAATATGTGAAGCTCCAAGGGCTAGTGAGGGCCGTTGCTATCACTGCTTTTTAAAGAGCTGGCAATACCTCACACCAATGAGGTGTGTTTTCAGATCCAGTCTGTAGATGATCAGCATCAGTTTGAGGGGATTTTAGCATTTGGAGAGAGTTTATTTCTCTGGAAACATTTTACTCCCATGTCTTTCAAGTGTGGTGAAGGAAGAAGATGGGGGAGGGGGCAAGCTATGTGATGGCAGAGAGGCAGGGAGCAGAGGTAGGGATAGCATCTGAAAAACAGAATAAGCCACTGATAAACACAGACAGACACCCCAGTAAGCAGATAAACAGCATAGAAGGCTCCTGCTCCTGACAGTCTCCCCGACGTATAGCGGTTTCCTTGTAAGAGCGCTGACACTCACTGCAGAGCACATGCAAAGCAATCTGGAAGAAAGCGAAGGCTGGAGCAGTGAGTGGGGAGTGATGCTCAGGCACCAATAGCATTGCAACCCAATTATATTCTGGCTGGGCAGAGAGCTGGGATGGGACTTTCTTTCAGAAAAAATCAAAATCAACTTGGAAAAAAAAATAAACCAAGCGCGCCTTTTCCTTTTTCTTCAGAAGCTCTTTATCTTGGGTTTTCAAGTCCTAAAAAGTCTTCTTGGTCCCATCATTAAAAGAACTGGTCTGGGTGATCCTGCTCTGGCAGGGGAGTTGGACTGGATGATCTTCTAGGTCCCTTCCAACCCCTAACATCTGTGAATCTGTGAACACTTGATGGACGGTTACAATTTTAATGGGAGAGGGGTACGGGGTCAAAGGGGGATCTCATTAAAGGAAACACCCTCCCCTCCACCCCCCCCCTCCCCCCAGGCCACAAGGGATTTATTGTAGAGGTCTGCATGAGTCTTCAGAGCAATTGTCATGTTACTGAACTCCCAAGGACATGCTGAACCACCAAGCTGTGTGAAAGACCAGGACTGGGAGAATGGTTATTTTTTGTTATTGGGCTATGTTTCTAACCAGATAGAGAGAAGTGTGTGAGATCAGCCTTCAAACACAACACTCAGTGGGAATTTGATAGGATATGTGCCAAAGTATATCAGGAACGTGGCCATGCTCTGTCAGGACAGGTCAAGTCAAACAGTTGTTCAGCGACGCTATCAAAACTTGAAAGGGAGAAGATGGAGCATAATTTATTAAAGTATGTGTTGTTGAGGGATTTGTATGTAATAGGAGAGCTTAGATGGCAAGAAGGGCAACATAAGAAGGCAATAAGGGTAACATAAGTTGAGGAGCATGTTGGGTTGAGGGTAGGTCAAGCTTTTAGGATGGGTGAGGGTCCTTAGCGCTAACTCTTGTAAAAAGGACAGGCAGACACTTCTGTCAGCCTGGGAGCCCTGGAGGAGTTCAAGCCATCTCTGATGTGGATCAGCCAGCAGGCTTTTCCAAAAGCACTTCCCTCAAAGTGGTATCCACACGTGAAGGCTGAGATGGGGCTAAGAGTTAGGGTGGAGATTATAGCAGTCAGATGATGGAGGACTATGTCAATTAAAGAAGGCCTGCCTGGGCAGGCTATGATGTGTTTGTTCTGTTTGTTGGGGTCATGCCAGCATGCAGCTCTCATTCTGGTCTCTGGCTGAGCTGGGCTATGCTTCAGGAGGACCAGCTGTGGTGATGCAGGGGTCGACTGGCAGCCAAAACTCTGGGAGTTGAAGCTGGGTCATCAGTATAATAAAGCGAGGCGTGAAGGTTGTCCTGCCGCTGGATTTAACCCTTCTGAAATGCTCTCCTTTGCTGTAAAGCTGACTGATAACATGATTTCTGATCAGTTTATGAATAAGGAGGTGGCTATTTTATGGTCCAGAGCTCTGGATTCTAGAAGTACTAGCCCAGCAGGGCTGGCCTGCAGCTTCTCCTGAGACATTAGCTCCTAGAATTTCACAAATAGTTCTGTCTGGTTTTCCCAGTGTGTTTTTATTCAATAAGAAACAGAAGTAAAACAGCCTTAAAGAGTGAAGTGAAATGAAATGGTGTAACTGAGTATCCTCTACCCTATTTTCAGTGCTACAGAAGAGAACTGTGAGCCCTGTCAAATGCAGAGGGCCTTGGATAAAAATGCACTATTGTGGCTCTGTGTAAATGGTTGAATGTACAACTTTGATGTTGCTGTGGCAATTGGGTGCTCTCTCCCTTATCTTAGTCACAAGAAGCCTGTGACCAGAGCCAGCTCCAGCTTCTTTTGTTCATATGTAATAATTGTATCTGCAGCATGCAGAGCAGGCTCATTTCAGGCTGGCAGCTGCACTGCATTGTTTGCAGCTCATTAATTTCCTCTGGGTTGCTGCCTTGCTGCTCTGTTGAAGGTACTGCAGCTCTAATGGCTGGGCTGGACGCCACCCTGCTGAGCCAAAAGCTCTGTCTGCATGGGTGCGTGGGGACAGGAAAGTAGGATTTGTGAGGATGGTGTCTGGAAATATTTGCTATGAGAAAAGTTTACTTCACTCCCAGCCATTTTTTTATATGCTTTGAACACTGAAATCTGGGGATGCTGTCACATGCAGGAGCCAGGAGGGAGATCTAGGCAGGCGCAGGGGACTGATGTGTACTGGCTCCCATGCTGGAAACCAGGGGCACTAATCTGACCTTTTTTTGAAAGACCTATTTCATTGCCAGTACAGTAAATGCCTGGCACAAATCGAGGGTCAGCAAACTCAGGTTAGTGGGGGCATGTTCTCCCAAAGGAGCAGTGCCCAAAAACTGGCTGCTTGGGTCTCTTCAAACCTGCTGTGGCAAAGCACCAAGTGATGCATGGCAGGGCCATGCTTTTGGGCAGTGCCAGTGGCTCATTTTGGGTAACAAGGTTCAGCAATTTTTGCCCTAGGAGGAATTTAAAACCTTCCTGGGCTGGTGGGGGTTGTTTCAAATCTGGCACTTCTCATTCCTCAACTTCTTCTCCCCCTCTGTCCCCACCTTCTTGTCCTCACCAACATCTCCATGGCAACCCTGTTGCTGAAGAAAAGAGAAGACATCTAAATATAGCTTCCAAATCTCCATGCCTTCAGTGAAAAGTGTAAAATCAGAGGTGACAGCTTGAAGCACTGGTCTGCTAATATCAGCCAGTGATGACTGTCTTTCAGGTGGGATTTGGGAGCACTGTGATGGGATAGGTTCAGTTGCAGATGAATGCCAGTTTTGTGTTAGCTCAGGACACCTCAAGAGGCTTTGGGGTAGTCCAGCCTACTGTCTCCTGTCCAGGGAACTCTCTCTCCTGCACCATATCAGGTCTTGGAGCCATTCTCTAGAGCAAGCAAAAACATCTATGGTACTTCAGTACTTTGTCCATCAACATCCATTATAGGCTTTTGTTGAGGTGCATTAGACTAAGCTAGAAGCTGAAAAATTCAAAGACCTTTAGTAAAGAATAAAGTATCTTCCCTCTTTCTCCACCCTCTACTTTTTCTGAAATTTTGTACTGTGTGAATGTAGTGAGGATGTGGCTGAGGCTTTTCTCCTTTTCAGATTCCTTTCTGAAGGAAAAAGGACACAGCATCTTCTCAGTGAAGCTGTTCCCCTGAGAACCTGCCCAAGGTAGTGAGAAGAAAATTGTCCATGCCCAGGGCCCTGGCACTGCTTTACACCTACACTAGGCTGATCCTCACCAGAACTGTCTGGTTTCATGGGCTGCCAAGTTGAATTACTTCTTGTACAAGACAAGTGCTTGTTGTACAGAGCTCAACAAACAGCTCCACAGTCTGTTGAGACTGTCTGCTGTCTCTTGGCCCTGAAACATTGAGTCTCATGGGTTCAGCAAGAAAAAAACTGACCTGCAGCAGGCCAGGCAAGGGTCTGCTTGTGTCTGTGCACACAGCTTCAGTATTTGGAGCCAACAGTCTGGAAGGTGATGCACAGATCAGCCTAGATTACTTTTTGTTTTAAGGGGAACTTAAAAATTATAGATGGACCTGAAAATGTTTGAGTGGGGTGGGAGGTGGGGTGGGTGGAAAAAGTTTTATTAAACTGAGTACAGAAAAAAAACCTGTGAAGCTGTGCTATTATGCTTCTACAGCCCCACTTAAATATGTCAAGTCAACATATCAGAAGCATGGACTCTGCTGAGAGAAAAGGTGTGACAAACTATGGTTTTCCCCTCCTTGAAGAAATTCTTAAAACTGTGGCATCTGTCCTTGAAGAACCCTCTGCTTTTAGAGCATTGTATCATGTCTGAATAAAGTGAAATATAGAATGCTTTGGAAATCTGCTTGTCTGGCAGGGCAGATGGCATTAAGGAGACTCCTGGAGCTTTTTTTTTTTTTTTTTTCTATCCAGGGCTTCCAAGTTGAGCATGAGACATTTGCCATTTAGTAGTTGCAGTGCTAATCCCATGGCTGACTTGTGGATATGCCACATCCTTTGAGTTGCTCTGGACAACGTACCAGGTACAGGAGGTTTTTTGCAAGGCTTGACAGCACTCAGTGGGCTCACCTGCTTGCATCTTAGCTCTGATCTTTAATTGCTGCTACAGTTGTTTGCACCAGTACAAAGTCAGTGTGAAAACACTGGGTTGGGTGACCAGAGGAAGCAAGAGCTGGGCTGCTGTGCAGGAAACAAGCACAAACTGAGAAGTGAAGATGACCACAAAGATGAAGTGACCCTTTTATTTTTGCCATTCAGGATAGAGAAAGGGTAACAGGCAATTTTTGTATTTTTTAGTTTCATATATATAATTTTTTTACAAGCTGTCACTATAACTCCTTTACTGGTAGTGCTTTTAAGTGCTCCAATACAAGTAATGACTATAAAAAATATGGCTTTAGTCTTGGTTATGTCCCTTTAATTATCATGCATCAGCTACTAAAGCTACTAAAGCATTTTCAATAGTTCTGATTGACACATAAGCCAGTTTACTAATTAGCCAAGATTACATGGAGAATACAAAAAAGGGAAAATGCCTTTCTGCATCAGTATTTCCCTCTTTATCCTTTACAAAGACCTGGTGTGACGTGAACAACCTGCACCACCTGCAGCCAGACAGGAAGAGCCCCTGAGCTCCCAGTGGTCCTGAGCAAGAGTCCCACATGCTCCCAGGGAGATGGGCATGGAGGGACACACAGTGTTTCAGACTGGGATCCTGTACCACCTCAGGGTACAGACACTTCTTGCATGATGTCTTCCTCAGTGGACCTTATCTCCACTCCCTGTGACCTGCTCAGCAGACTGGGTGTTTCTGGCTCTGGCCCTGGCCCTCACAGGAGTGGAGCAGAGCTTTTCATGTATCAGGGGTAGAGACTTGCAGAAGTACTCGGGTCACTCAGGAAGGTCCCAGCCCCTGCCTGTGTGTGGCAGGCACAGCAAGGGCTTTGGGAGTCCTACCTCCTTGCTATGTGAGCTTCTCCCTTCCCTCCCAAGCAAGTTATAGCTTGTCAGTCTGAGTGGATATTAGGAAGGACTTTCTAGGGGTAAATAATTGGAATATAGGGAAAGATTGACCAGAAAACCATCTCTACACAAAGCTTTCAAAAACAAGTCCGTCAAACACCTACCTGTCAGGAATGGCTTGGTGGCATTGGCTCTGCCCAGAGGCAGGGTGATAACTGGGTGCTAACAGTTGCTTCCAGCTCTAGTTTCTGAGGTCTTATTGCTCCCTAATGGCAAAAAGGAACTTTAGCAAGGAAGAGGAGGTGCCCTAGAGAAATGCACATTTCCCTGCAAAGGAGAACCAAATCAGATGAAACAGAATAATTTGATGGAATGAGCTGCCCAAGGAGGTTGTGGAGTCTCATTCTCTGGAGACATTCAAGACCTACCTGGATGACTTAGTCTAGGTGATCCTGCTCTGGCAGGGGGGTTGGACTTGATGATCTTCTAGGTCCCTTTCAACCCCTAACATTCTGTGATTCTGTGATACTCCTATGTGTAAGTGATGTTTACACCACCACTTCAAGCTCTCTCTGCTCTCTTCCCTCACCTTCCTTCTATCTGTGTCACTGTAACATCTTCCACATTAGGAATTCAAAGCAATCAGGGACTGTCCCCTTTCAAGTCTCTGTAAGAAAGAAGGATCACAGCCCCTGCATGGATATAGAAACAGAAGCACAGAATTATCAAGTGACTTGCTTGGATGGAGAGGTACATAGGTCATATGGTGAATAGCACTGCAGAGAACCCTATTTTAATAGGATGATAACTAGTTATCTGGTTATCCCATAGACCAATTGTAGTCAAAAGAGAAAAAAAAAAATCAGAATTCTGGATGGTCCTCCTGCCTGTGGTACTTTACAGTGGACTGGTCTAGTAGTGACTGAAGCTGTTGGGCTGTTCTCCATTTGATTGCTGCACAAAGAGGGGTTGCTTTTGCACAACTGTTCCTACAAGGTCCTTGTGAATAGCAGAACCAGTTCCTGTGCATTGGTCCACAATGGCTTTTCTCTGGCTTCTGCTCTAGCACCAGTTCTTCTCTAACCCATACATCAGCAACTTGCACATCAATGATCTGCTTGAAACTCTATCCTGACAGTTCATCTATCTTGTTGACATCTGCTTGGGTAATTAGTACCAATGTCTGCTCTTACCTTAGAGGCACCTTCAGTTATGATCTGGCTGCTGAAACAAACTGTGGCCATCACCAGTGGCTGCAGCTGGATGCTTCAAAACCTCATGCTGTGTAATCCTTAAGGAGCTAGAAAGTCTTCCTTCATGGGCATGACCATGTATTGTCATGAATGCACAACCTGTCTATCTTGCTTATATTCTGGATAGGTTCCTAAATTACTGGGATTTCCTACTGAAATTAGTATCACTCAGAATTTCCTTGGTGATTTTAGTAAATTTGCTTTGGAATCTAATGATTCTCCTCCTCAAATACCTCCTGTCTTTGTGCTCTGTGACAGCACTTCAAAATGCTTCAGGTTGCCCCACTCCTGGTTACATGATGGACAACTCCATGTGACCATGTGCATCATATCAGGGCTTCTCTTGCTGGCTTCTTCACCCTGCCTGCCGGCACTGTCACACTGCTTTGTTAAATGTCTGTCTCCCTGTGATGCGGACAAAGACAGCTCCCCACTATGCATAGCCTTATTTAATCACCTCTGTTTTGCTTCAGATGTTGACATCTTACCTAGTCAGCATTTCTGCAGTAGGACCTTTCAATGAGATCTTCTGGCAAATAGGTCCTATCTGTAGTTTCATGTTGAAACCCCAGCCCAGTGCAGAACTCTGGAGGAGAGTTAGACTGGCACCATGTGCTTTGAACTTCATGCTTCAGGGACCTGCACCCACAGCAAGTCAAATGAGGAGTTGAGGAGTTGCATGTATCAAGATGTGTTAAGAACCCTGTGGCTTACCCCAGGTGTATGCGGTAAAGATTAACGTTAATGAGCTGCTAAAGATCTCCTGATACTTCTTGATGTCCCAGAGAAGTTTACCTTGCCATCCTGGCTTCTTTCCATCCTGACTAACAGCAGCCCACCAGGCACTGTAAATTCTGCCCTTTCCTGTTTCAATGGTATACACTATGTGACATCTCCTGACTTACGCTGTTTTTAGAGCTGAGCATTATTTCACATTCCAAAGTCATGCAGACACATTGTCTTAGCCTCTTTGGCAATAATTCCTGCAAATGAGAGTCTCCATGCAGAGAGATACTCAATATTTTCTAGCGCATTAATCAAATAACCATCCAGTTGTTGCCTTCTATGTTGGAAGCGGACATGTTGTCAAATAAAATGATTTTATAGATTATCCTCTGTACTTCCCAGATGGGGAATTTAGCAGCATCATGTGTACAAAGTCCTTTAGGATAAGATCGATGTCTATTCAGTTCATCTTCTGTTGCTTACTCGGGGAAATCTCATACTTAATGTTGCACTTCAGAGGAGCTTTCCCATTCCTAACTTTTAAAACTAAGGATGTTTCCTAAGTGCATGTTGAAAGGAGAGCCCAGACCGCCATCATCTGGGGGCTATTGGTTGCAGCTTACAATGAAGCCAGAAAAAAAGAAATGAGTGAGCGGCTCTCCTGACTTCTACCTGGCCAGGTGTTCCCTGGGAGTGCTGGTCCTTGGCTTGCCCTGCTATGTCATAGCCCAAACAGAATGTGTTGCTTCAGCATTGATGAAAACACCACTGAGGCCCAAATTAAATAGCTCTTCCCACTGGTGTAGCCATGCAGATGTTGAGATTGGACTATGCCATGGCTTTTTGCTGGCACTGGGGTTTTGTGGTTTGGAGAGTGTCTTCTCTCTGCCAGGAGAGGCTTTTGGATGGCCTCTGTTGTTCTTTCCTTTGAGTTGTCTTGGCCAGGATCAAGCTGTCAAAGAGAAAGGGGGAGGCTGGAAAGCCTCCTCCTTTCCCCACATGTAGAAAGCAGAGGCTGGGAATGAAAGCTGCTCATCAGAGCAAGGTGGCCTTTAGGTTCCTCACTTCCCATTGTGGCAAGCATGCCCATCAGGGCTACAGCACCGCCAGCTCCTCTCATGCCTGTCTCTGTCTCCATTAATTTCAAGAAGGTGTCAGGATGTTCTTGCAGCAAAAAGTTCCCAAGCCTCCTGCTCCTGCACTCTCTCTGCTTCTTGGTGTCTTCCTGTCACATCTCTCGCATTAATGTGATGTCTTCCCAGGGCAGTGGTGTGCTCCAGCCCTTCTCCTAATCTCCTCCATTCTTCATGCCTTCTGAGGAAGTAGCTCTCAGTGTGGCTGCAGGTGAGAGATGAGATTGCACTGGAGAGGAGTGAGATGCTCACAGTGGCTGGGGAAGCTGCAGAGCCCAGGAAAGGGCATCAGCCACGGCAGGTTGGGAGGTCTGATGGACCATCACAACCACCCTCTGTCAGCATTGACCTTTCCACGGTGACAGTCACTAAGCAGCCTGCCAGCTGTGAGAAGGGCCCTGCTCAAGGGAGTGAGCCCAGCCCTGCATCCTTATCACAGAATCATTTGGCTGGAAGAGACCTTTAAGATCATCAAGACCAACCATTAACCCTACAATGCCAGGGTCCCTAAACCATGTCCCCCAGCACCACATCTCTACGGTTTTTAAACACTTCCAGGGATGAGGACTCAACCACCTCCCTGGGCAGCCCATTCCAGTGCCTAACCACCCTCTCTGTAAAGAAACTTTTCCTAATATCTAACCTAAATTTCCCTTGGCACAACTTGAAGCCATTTCCCCTCGTCCTGTCATTTTTAACTTGGGAGAAGAGGTCGACCCCCACCTCCCTACAACTTCCCTTCAGGTAGCTGTAGATATCCCTGATACTCCTCAACCTCTTCACTTCATCCTTTAGATCAGTCAGTTGTCCTAGCAGATCAGCCACCTGACTGAGCAGATTCACAGATTCACAGATATTCAGCAGATCATTCACCTGCTGACATCTGACACAGGTGTCATCTCCACTACCTACCATCGCTAGTGCCAGGCTCTGGCACTCTCCACAACCAGAGGCCTGAATGCCAACATATTTGTGTGGGGCCTCTGTCTGGGTTCCCACAGCTTTTCTAGCAGCAGCCTTCAGTCTGGTAGCAGCCATGTCTGGACCTCTACAGCAACCGACACCTTGCAACTCAAGGGGCAGTTGAGATGAGCATCACTGACTGCTTAGAGGGTTTGAACCTATCTTGTCCACTGGCACCACAGAAATGACCATTTGGCACATTAGTAGATTATTTAATTTTAACACGGCAGTGCCGGCTCTGCCCAGGTTCTCTCAGGAGCCTGCCCACCAGCTGGCAGCCCTAGCACAAGCAAATGGCTTCACCCAGCTTCAAAAAGCCCTCAAAATAGTTTTTTTGTCAGTCTTTTTTTGCCGCAGATCCCTGCCTCAGTGAAGTCTTACCTGCCCTGAAGCCGGTCACCGCAGAAGTGCATGGGGAGATCTGGCAACATGCTGGCTCTGAAGCAAGAGCAGGCAGTGGCTGCAACTTGGCTGGAGCTCTCTACCCCACACGGTCCAACTGCAGGTGGTGTCAGGGTTCCTCTGCCACACAGCCCACACGTCTGGGCTCCTGTGCTGGGTCCTCAAAGCTTTCAGGGTGAGATGGGCCTGATGAGCACTCATTGCCTCTCAGCAAAGCTGGGGAGATCAGGCACCTTGTCCTCTTTTGGGATTCAGACAAATTGGGCAAGGGGTACTGCACCTGCAGCTTTGATCTATGGAAGTTCTGCCCCTCACCTAGTATTTCAGAGCTGGGTAACAGGTCCTTTTCTCCTGATGGCTCATAGCAAAGGAGAAAACTAGGAATTTACTGAATTGGTCACCAAGTTCAGACACCCATTTTGAAAAGCCACTTGAAGCTTGAGTGTGTGGTAACAAACCAGTTTGCAGCACAGCTGAGATGGTCTAGGAGTTTAGAGGGTTTGCTTTTTCGTTTTTTTTATTTTTTTTTCAAATCTCACTGCTGCAGGACTATTTAGTAGGCCATATAGAGCTTTCTGTACTTTACAAAGTGTGCACACTGAGTCATTATTCCTTCAGTCCACAGCTTTGAGTATTCATCATGCAGATGAAGGGCTTGCTTGAAATCAGTCTTTACATACACACAGCACACATGGCCAGGGAGATCATCTGTTGGGCACATGTCCTCTTTAAATGAGCATTTATATTCTGCCCTGGTACATGCAAACACCGCTTGAGGAGACAGGAGAGCTACCTCATCAAAAAAGAAAGCAAGAAAGCAGGAAAGAAATCAAGAAAGAAAGAGGGGGAGAGAGAGAGAGAGAGAGAAAAAAAGTTGCTGTGTGAAAGCAAGCATACTCAGATGATGTGCATGCATAATATTCATTGCATTAATCCTTAGAATAGCTTTGTTGTGATACTTAAACTGGCCCCTGGGAAAGATGTGGCCATGGTGTTTTTGATGTGGTTTGTTGTTTATTGTTTGGTTGGGTTTTTTTCCTATTTTTTTTTTTTTTCAGACAGACAATACCGAGTACATTGGAGCTTCTAGGATGTAAAAAACATAAGCAATGCTAATTATTAACAGGACTTTAAAATGCAACCCACGTTCAGGAAGCATTGTCTGCTTTTGAGAATCCCACCTTCTGTTTTGTAGTAGATGAGCAAGGAAAAGATCAGAGCTATGGATCAGCTGTAGTTTTATCTCAACAAATTGAACAAGCTTTGCAGAATATCAGTGGCCTAGGCAACATCTGGTTCAAAAGCTCAATTCAGTCAAACTCTCCAATGAAAATGCAACAAAATCATCATAGGAATTCTTAGCAGAGCACCAGCACTTACACCAGAGATGTGTCATTTAAAATCCTACATCCTTCAGGCTGAATTAGAGGAGATTTAAAGAGCCTAGAGAAAGGAAAGGAAGCCTGCCATCATTAGTAGAGGATATGTCTTGAGAGCCAAATTGTAGGATAACTGGATAATTTTGTTGTTGCTAAAGATATTAGTGGAAATGCAGCAGCAGAGATGACAATCAATTCTCCTGTTCTCTGTTGTGAAATGGTGATTTTCAGGGGGCTGCTGGCAGTGGCATCAACTCCAGGATACAGGTCTGGACTGCTCCTTCTCTGAAGCTCTATGGGATCAAAGATACTGAGCATATGTAATGCCAGGGGCTACCGTCTGAGGCACACAGGGGTCTGAAGCTTGAGACTGTTTTTCAAGATTCTAGGATTGCCAGCCTTGCTTATCTTTTCCTTTCTATCTGCAACTAAGACAGGGCTGATCTGACAAATGAAAATGGGTGGGTGGCATGAGGAGGTTGTAGCCATGGGCCCACGTGTAAGCTGTGGGAAGCATGGGGTCGTTCCACCAGCAGGATGGGCACCTGGCTATGTAGCTCTCTAGGGCAGTTGTTTTGGGGTTAGGGAAATACTTTTTTATGTGGAACTGACTTTTTGTTTTGAAAATACCATTCCAACTTGGAGTTGGCTCTGACAAGAAGTCCTGGAGTCCCAAGATGCCAAGCACATGCCCATTTAGAGCATTTGCATTTATACAAGCATGTAATTATATAACGGATAATGTATTTAAGAAGGTGTGAGATCAGTCTGGAATAAAAGCACTGCATGAAGCCTTGCAGCCACCAGAAAAGTGAGGGGAGCACAAGGGTCATTTGCAGCCCACAACAGTCAGTGCAGCCCGAGCTGGAAGGAGACATCAACTCATTTCCCTTCTTCAGTTTGATTGCAAAAGCCCAAGGATGGTGACTTTTGAATAAGGCATGTATTTGTTGTGAAAAAACCCACTATAGCACTGCTCCTCTTTTCGTACAAAATGCTGCAGGAACTCATAAGAAATTTGCTGAAGCAGCCAGCACCTCTCAGAGTGGGCTGATGAAGCTGTCCCTTTGGCAGCTAATGAGCCCACATAACCTAGGGTTCCCTCTGACATGAATTCAGTCAATGATGATGGTTGCAGAAAAAGTTGGTTTCCTCCCAGCCATGTGTCTGCCTGGCCAGCAGGTGTGCCAGCAGGGAGGCAGCAACAGGGTGCCTGTGACAGGGGTGTGTGTGTGTGCTGTGTGTTTGTGCAGTGGGTGGCAGAGTAAGGAAAGCCTGTTTCTCTGCTGGCCATCAGACCTCGTTGTCCGTGTGCTTAGCCATGTCCTACCATCCTGGCAGCTCCCGAGCCCCTCAACATTTTCTTGGGGGATCAGAGCTATTTTTGTGTAAATTTGCTTTGCACAGTGTGGCCTGCCATCAAGCCTTTGGGTTAAACACAGATTTGGACAATGTCACTTGCAGGAGTGGGGCTTTAGCCTTTCTCAAGGGCCATGTTGAGCTTGTTCAGTGAGTGAGAAAACTTTGACTCTTTAATGTACCCAATTCAACTCCTTCCTTATTCCACTTTTACTTCTTTGTCCCTTCTCCCCTTTATGACCCTTATTATTTTTCCATCCACAGCAAAACTGTTCACATCAAGGTAATTGATGATGAGGAATATGAAAAAAACAAGAGTTTCTTCATTGAGCTGATGAGCCCCCGCATGGTGGATATGAGTTTACAGAAAGGTGTAGTACTGACCCTGCAGACTAACATTAATGTTGTTTCCTCTTCTCTTCCATCTCCTTCCTCCTCCTTCTCTTCCTCTTTTGTATCTCTGTGTCCAACTGCTCTGCCCTAAACACTGCTGTGCGCACACACTGTGTCACATGGTACCCATGGGGTGGCCTGGGGAGTGATGCTGGGAAGAAGCAAAGGGTTGAGGAGGACAAAGAGAGGGATTGTCCATATTTCTGTGGCAGCTTGAGAGAGACCATCTGCCATCCCCATGGTGTGTCTAAGCAAATTTTGTAGCATCAGTGGGAAGATGCTGGCTAGAAACACATCCAGCATTTCAGGATCTCATTGCCCAGCTCTGGTCCTAAAGGGTGTCCTGATCAGTCCTGTGTTAAAAAAAAAGACCGTAATCAAGACCTGAGAGAGAGGCAGCTCCTGTAACTTCTGAAGACTCTGCAAAGGCTGTGCAGCCCCTGGTCTGGTTCCTGCAGGGCAGCTCTGGGAGTGGAGATGAGTGCAGGGAGGAGCTGACACTCTGCTTTTGTTCCCCTGAGGGCTTACTGCAGCTGTGTGCATTGCAGGAGTGTTGGAAAAAGCCAGGAGAGCTGGCAGCAGGGAAAAGGGGACAGTCTTGCTCCAGCACCTAGGGTATTTCCATTTGAGCCTCAGAGGCATTTTAGTCCCATTGTGTTACCTGAGAGGACCTTGAAATGCTGTCTGGTCTTGGAAAGCTGTGTCCTTACTTGGGAAACAGGCAGTGGGGAAAAGGCAAATGCTATCAAGGGGAAAAAGCAATAATATATGCCATGTAAAAATGGGAATTACAACTATCAACCTCTTTTGTAGATGATAGAGATATAGCCCACTGGCAGAGACCCACCTCACCCCACTGGGGAACGTGTCTGTGAGTGCCCATCTCTCTCTCTTCTCCTCAGACTCCCAGCCCAGAGTCCTTGTGGATTTTTTATTAATTGTGAGCTTAGCAAAAGTAGTTGATCTTCCATCTAAAATGCAGTAGGTACCCCAGGGTAGTCCCTGTTGATTTCCAGGCAGCCAATACCCTTTTTCATTACCATGTGACACTGAAAAACATGTGCTGCAGAAGTCGCCGTCCACTAACCATCAGCAAGGTCCTCCTGCCCCTTTCCTTTCTTCTTCACCCCCTCGCCAGTCCCCTCTCCCCCCTAACACCCTCCCGCTCCCCAAGGAGCAGCTACGATGGATGCCCCGTGTCCCGACACTCACCGTCCCAGCAGGAAAGGGGCTGCGTGCCAGGAGCCCGTGCTGCTGCCACCACCGCTGCCGCCACCCTGCCGCCGGCCGGCTGACCCGCTGTACATGGTTGTCTCTCTTGTTGTCCCTACAGGAAGACCGTAAGGGTTAAGATAGTAGATGAGGAGGAATACGAAAGGCAGGAGAATTTCTTCATTGCCCTTGGTGAACCGAAATGGATGGAACGAGGAATATCAGGTGTGAGATCCTTTATGAAAAAAAAAGAAAAAAGAAAAAAATATTAGAATCAAGTCTCCAAACCCCAAATCCAGAAAATATAACCCTCTTTCTTCTCCTTCCCCTCCTTTCTTTTCTCCTTCTCCTGTAAATTGACTGACATTTACTCTTTGCCCTCCTGTATTCTCTCTCTCACCCTGTTTCGGTGCCATCTCAGCCTTTTAGAGCCAAGCTTACTTCTGATCCTCCTTTTGTGCAATGCTTGAGCCTCAGAGGCCATATTATTTTTATTGGGTTCCCTTGTCTTGATCTGTTTGTTGTTCTGAGCACACCTTTGCTGTTCTCCCCTCTCCTGCTCCTTTGCCAGGACCTTGGGGAATGTGAAAGGCAAGAGAAGGGTGTAATGCATGGCTGCCCCTTTGGCTTCTCCCATATGACACCCTGTCCTTCCCTCTGTTGTTGCCTGCTGGTGGCATTGCCCTGGTGCTCTTGGGTTCCTGTGATGTGTGGTGAAAAGACCATGGGAGAAGAGGGGAGGTGTGAGGTATTGCGTTTTGCTTTATTTTTATTTTTATTTTTTTTAATAGCTCTACACATCTTTCACCTAAAGATTCAATGTATCTCAAAAAATCACAGTTTGTTGAGCAGAGGTTGTGGAGCTCAGCTAAGGTCCTAGTTCATCAGCGGTGAGACCCATGATCTCCCAGCAGAGCAGGATAATAGTGGGAATAAACCTGATTTACAGTTGTGCTGTGGCTACATGTATCTTTGTCCTTGTCCTGTATGTGTTTGACATCTTTCTCACTGAACGAGTCTTGCCGTTGGTTTCACCAGCTTTAGGGTGGCCTGGAAGGGCCAAGCTTTAAACAGAAGCACTTTACAGAAGTGAATTAATATCCACCTTCTAGGTGTCTGATACAGACTAGAGACAAACATGTGTGCCCATGGGCTTGTTTCTGCTCCCCTGTGCTACTGCAGGTGATGGGAACACCTGGCAGTTGCCCGACCATCATACACTCTTACCTCACCAGCACAGCAGCTGCCCTCTGCCCAGTCTAAGATCCCATGCACAACTCTGCAGGACTTTTGGGATAGACACAGCTTGCATTAGCATGACACTGTCATACAGCTTCTGTAGATTTGCATGATGTAAACCCAAAGAGGATTACTAATTTACTGCCATTAGACCACTTCCTGCAGCTCATATCCATGAGTAAGGTTTCACTGTGTGTCGAGCACAGGTCTTGGGGTCCCACCAGAATAGGACTGCCCTTGGGCAGAAGCAGATACCTGCCATATCCCTTGAGGGTATATCCCAGCAGTTAATAACCCTCCAGGATAAAGATGTAAGTAGAGCTTCAGGGCAGAAGTTGTTGTAGCCACTAGTTGGTTTCCTACTTTTTTCCATCAGATGAAAGATGTGTGACATAGCTTCAGTGTGACATAGCTTCTGTGTAGGTACTTGCTCACTATACCCATATTATACTCAGATTTCTTCTTGGGAGTTTAAGCCCCTTGAATCCATGCCAGCAAAGTCTTCAGCCCTATAATGACCCTGAGTTTTCCTCTCCATATATCCCTTCCTGTCCATTGGACTCCCACCCCCATCTCAGCACGTACAGAAAGAAAATCATCTGCCGCTGGCTCTCTTCTGCACTTGGCAGCTTGAAGCATCACATTGAGGCTTTTACTCAAGTTGTCTGCTTGCTGTGAGCCCTGCATCCTTTTCTAAACCAGTGAGCAACAGGATTGGGCTGTTTCTTGTGAAGTCCTGCATTTCTTTTTCCCTTGTAGGCCACGTTGCATCTGGCTGAATAAAAACACATATTTGACAAAAATCCAAATTCCCCCTAAGGTGTAAAATATCCTCATTATTATTAGGACAACGATGCCTGATAGCTGTGCTGTGTCTCGTTTACACTAGCATTGAGTCAGTGGAGCTGTCTGGTTTGCAACAGGCAGAGATGAAATCAGAGCAGGACTAAAGGACCTGGGGTGCAGAACCTGCAGGCCAGCTGCTTCCCTCATTGAAGATGAGGATGCACTCTCAGATGGACACTCCTGAATCAGAGGAAGTAAAGGACCATGCTGAGGAGGAGACATGGAGCCCCCATTGTCCTCATTGCAGAAAAGTCAGTGAGAGCATGGTGGTTTCAAAATTTAAGAGGCGGGAGATTAAAATGCATTTGTAAATGTTGCTGGCACAAGATGGCACAGTCGCTACACTAATTACAGGGCATATGGAAAGATCTCCAGCTCTGTAAGTGCTGCATGCTGTGGCATCTCTGATGAGCACGCCTTGTGCCTGGGATGGAGTAGAAGCAGCAATGCAAGGCTTTCCCATGCAGAAAGTTGCCCACAGGTTCCTGGGACACACTTGCAAGCAACTGGTTGCCAGCACAGAGGAGGCAGCTGGGGATGCGCACGGGCTCACATGGCCATACAGTGTTGGGAAGGGGCGCTCACACTGGCACCCCCACGCGCGTTCTGGCCATTGTCATGCCGGCCCGGGATCAGAGGCCAGGTGATTTTGTTTATCTCTGAAAGTGCACAGTATGACCAGTACAGGCCTGTGGGGTGTGACATGTCTGTGCAGTCACCTCTGTGCAAACCAGCCCCCGCAGCACTGTGCGGAATACTGCCGTTGCCCTGCACCCACCAGTGGGTGGAAAGTCCCAAACTGCAGCCGTCTAGCTGGGGCTTCACTGGGGCTTATTGTGATTATGGATGGGGCCCCCAGCAACTTGTATGGCGAGGGCAAAGCACAGCTTCTGCCTCTCCTGGGAGGTTCAAGCTGGGTTGGTTTTGATGAAGAGTCTCTCTGGGTTTTGGCTATCCATGCATTTGTTTCCTGCACCACAGGTGATGTGTTTTTATTGATGGTATGTCCTCATTTTGTTGTTACTTCCTTCTTAGCTGTGTCACACTGAGCCTGTGCCAAGGGAGCTGTAAGAGTGTTGGATATTCTCAGACAGCTCTTCATAGTGTCTTCAAAACATCTCTTCTGGCCTTTTTGTAAGTGGGGCATTATTGGGCACCTCAACTGACCGGCATTTGTGTTTGGAAGTAATCTGTGATCCAGGCTGTGCAGAGACAGTCTATTGCAGTCATGCTGTGCTACCATAGCTTCATGCCAAGGGCCTGCACTTGCCCCAGAATTCCCTGTGCAGAGGGCATCTGCTAGTTTACCTTAAGGATACAGTCTAGGTAGCAGTGATGAAATCAGTGATGAAATGTGGTGCCCTGAAGCAAAGGCCGAGCTGACAGCAGGCATGGAGTAGATGTGTGCTTCACAAACCAGCCTGGGGCAGAGTTTGGGCAGCTTATTTTAGGATGCAGAGCTTGGTATGGAGGCCCATGGTTTTCAAATCCATTGTGCTGTCCCTGTGGGTACCCACACTGCTGCTGGGTGTGGTGGCAGTGGTTTCTGACAGGCTCGCCATGGAGTAGGGTGACAGGTGGGAACAGGGTTTAGTACCGTGCGTTTGATTTGCATTACTGGCTGTACTGTCCCATCCCCTAAACATGCCGACACAAAGCAGTTACCTCCAGTCAAAGGAACATCTCTTTGTCCCTGATCAGAGCTGTGGGGCAGAGGGTTTTATTGCCAGGAGGATCTTTGTGAGGGCCAGAGCTCAGCAGGAAATTCATCCCGTTGCTCTTGCTGTTTGCACCTGCCAGCACCCTACTGGAGGAAAAAAACCATCTCTACTCAGAAAGGTGTCTTTGACTGAAGCATTTGGCATCATTGGCAGGTGCTGTTCGTCACTGCTCACCCCCAATTATATCTGTGTCCTGGTGCTTTGAGCCTTGGGGCACTCCGTGGTTAAGCTTTATCATAATGAGAGCTGACTGCTTACTCCTGTTATATAAATGACACATCTACAATACCCGACTTTGTCTTGCAGGTCATTGCTTCTTTTTTCCCCAATTGCTTTCTGCAGCTGGAGTTTTCCAAAGCCATTCTGATCATCAAACAAATGATATAAAATAGTTTTACTTTAGCAGCTCTTTTTGTTGATGTGCTTCAGTAACTTAAAGAGATGAGAACAGATCTGAGATGGGTATCTTGCCAGCCCAGTCTGTGATGAAAACTGATGCTGACTCGGTAGTGGCATATCAGATACAAAGAGCACTGGTAAAGATGGTGCTTGCTGCAAGATTGTTGTATTGAACTGAAAGAATAAGAAGTCAAAGAGAGACTCCAATTTTTTGCTTGGCAAAGGTGGTAAATGTTGCTTTTCTCTTTCCTCCTGGCCACAACCCAGATTTCCTGATGTTTCTTGTTCTGTTCTCCGTTTCTAAGAAATTAATCTCTAAATCTTTCTTGTCTCACCTTTCCCCTGCTTGTGAAATCTTGTAAACTGAATCGCTGTCTACTGGTTTCTGCAGGGCTTTGAAACCTCCCAGTACACCGAGACACCTTTCTGGCCATTGTCTTTTCAGCACCTTTTAAAGTGTTTCTGCAGTGAATCAAGTGTTTCCTTTATGACAAGACACTGTTGAGTTGACTCTTGTTCTCATGGCACCTCTGGTATTGTGTCATCTCACAGCTTGGAACAAGGGTTTTGCTCTGTCAGCCCAGCAAGATTTTGGAGAAATACTTTTTTCACACTTCAGCTTTCACACTTTTTCCACAGTCCTGGTTTACAGAAGAAAAAACTTGCTTTGCTTTCCCTGGATAAAGTCAGTCCTCTGCTTAGATTCTGGTTAACCTTAGTGTTGATGTAGCCTGAATGGCAAGTGAGGCTACTTTGGAAGATTTTACCTGATTGCAGATAATGGTGAAAATAGCATTTGGAAAATTATGTTTCATTAGGGTAGTTGGGAGTCTGTGAGAAATCAGCTCATGGCTCGGCAATGGAAGCTTCAACCTCAGGGCTGGTGTGTGAAGGCTGAGTCTTGAGGTTTATGTCTTGTGAAAGGGACTGACATCCTTCATGTGGAATTTTGCTTCAGAAAGCATGTGTCCCACAAGATATGACTTCGCTGGAAACAGGAGCACAGATGGCTGGCAAGCACCACTAACCAGCTTGCTGGCTGGGAAGACCTGGCTTGGGAAGATTTTGTCTGAAGTCTGTCCTCTCAGCCTTCCCAGCACAGAGTAAACTGGTGTGGATAAATCTCATAACATGTCTCCTTTTAAATAAATGTCAACACCCATGATGGGAAAGCTTCATGCTCCAGAGGAAGGTTGAGGCTGGGAGTTGCAGAGTAAACTGCAGAGGAAGGATCCCTAGCTGGATTTGATCCAGCAAGTTATCTATATCAAAATACTGATGAAATTATGTGACTTGGTACAAAGGTCTGTGCCTGTGTAAAATAAGTTCCATAAATACGTGAGCATGTGTGATACAGTTTTTTGAAGTGTGGGCAGATGCTCAGCAACTCCTTCCATCAGCTGCTGATGGGAATAGCAAAGAAATGTTAAGATTGCTGTTACCTCCTTCCCCAAAGGTTTCATAATTTTCTTGCAGTTCTATGATTAAGCTGAATGCTGCTGATTCTCCTGATGGAGAAGAGTCTCTTGGAGTCTGGAAGAGCTTTGCTGTTTACTTCAATAATAACAGCATTCAGGTTAATGCTGCAAAATCCCTGCCTTGTTTAGCCTATTAAAAAAAACATGTTTATATCTCTTCACAGTCCATTAGGGAAACAGTTTGCTCAAATTTGAGCAAATCTGGAAGTAGAGCCTATGGACAGTCACATCTAGAAGATGAGGGATCCTTACCTCTTTGGGGAACTGAGCTTGTGGTTTGAATCGTCACTGAGCTCCTTTGGGTGCACACGGGGTGCAGGCAATGTGTTCTACTTGCTTTTGGCTACCTGTGACTGTGGGGGTCTCTTAAAAATGCATCCTCCTCTCCCTCATTTCAGTTCACCCTTTAAATTCATGGCCTTTTACAAGGATCCTCTTATCTATGTAGTGACTTCCTGGAGTCTTTAGGGATATTGGTTAGAAAAGGTTTATGTTAATGCAACATGAGTCCAGAATTAAGCATGCAGCATGATCAAATCCCTCTATGAGGTAAACAGCAGAAAAAGGTATTTCACTGTTTAGAAAAAGGCAGGATACATATTTAGCACATTAGGTTGCTGTAAGCTAAAGGGTTGCCCAGTTGCTGGGCTGCTCCCATCCCAAGCCTGGTTCCTTCTGGTTTGACTTTCTCTGGCTTCACTAGAATTAGCACGGGAGGGAATCCTGATCTGTAACCCAGTCCAACACACATGGCACAGCAGGATTTGACCCTGAAACAGACTGAAAACATGCAGATGAAATAGTTTATTAGTAAATATTTTTTTTACCAGATAAATTCATGCCTACATTGTTTAATTTCAGGGGCAGTAGGGGAAGCAGAATTCATGCACAGAATTTTGATGTTGCCTAGTAAAAACCAGGCCTGGAGAGCAGAGAAATCCCAGTAAAGGAGGAACTGGGATCCAGAGCTGAAGGCTTTGGATCTCCTGAAAGAATTAGCATCACATACCCTGTCTGTGGACACAAGTGTTTGTCAGCATTCACGCTGAGCAAGGGTTAGGTAAGGGATACTTGAGACTGCTATTTTGGATTTGACTGTGGAGCTAATTTTAAGCAGCTCCCTGTAAGGATTCTCATGTCAAGCCTTGGAGACAACCTGAGATGCCAGTGGCAGTGAGGTGGCCTGGCTTGGACCCATGAGGAGCATGATGTGCAGAGCAGGAGTGTGGTAGTTGGAGAGCTGCCTTGGGGAGGGATGGAGGGCTGCAGCCCAGGCTGAAGGCAGCAGAGGGAGGTTTGTGGGATGGAAACAGCACAGCAGATGTCAGCATGGCTTGTACAGGTACAGCATCCCCATTACAGGTCAGGGCTAAGGGCACATAAACAGATGTGTGTGCAGGAAGGAAGTTTTAGTCCATGAAATAATTTTCTTGCTTGCATGCACAACATTCACTCAGAAATATAAAGATAAAATAATCCCTGAGTTTTCTGTCTGCTGTATTCTTGATGTTGCATTCATAGCTTTATAGGCTTCTTCAAGTATTCATGTATCATATAATAAGTGAAAGTGAGAGAAAAATAGTTCTTTTGCAGGCTCAAAAGCAAATGGGGAAAAAAATAAGCTCAAATCCCAAAGCACTAGAATAGCAGTTTTAAAAAACATGAGGAACGAATGTATATATATGTTTTTAATAACCACAGTAGCTTAGGGACCCAGTAATATTTCATTATATTAAATTTGAACACCAAATCAAACCATTGTACTAATGCTTGTAATTGAAAAAGGCAAATTAAATTTCCCCATATTGTGTGAAGAACCAGAAGATCATGGAAGGAGGTCACAAGGAAGCATGGAGATGCAGCAGGGCAGAGCTACAAGGAGACTAAGATTCATGCTACAAGAGGCAGTGACAAGCCTGATGGAGTCTTTCAGGCAGAGCTGCATGGATGACAGGAGATGGTGTGGGCAGAGAAAACATCCCATTGCTTCCTGTGGCTCTGTGGCACTGTATGTGCTGCACAATACATTAATGAATGGTTCCTCCAAAAGTTAGTGACTCTCAAAAGGAACAGACCCTGAAACATGAAGGATGCTCAGCAAAGAGCATATTCATTGCCTTGTCCCCTTCCACTGCGCCTCTACCTGCCCATGTGGACAAGGGAGATCTCCCAGTGCCCACAGTGTTTCCAGCTGTGCAGATGGATAGGTGGATGAAGAAGGTCTTGCCTGGGCCAGTGCCTTTCTTGCAGGCTGTTGGGAAAGTTGTACCCAGGGATGCTGCCCACCAAAGCAGGGAAATGTCTAGGAGATGGGATTCAGGAATCCTTTCCCAGCTCTGGCACAGTCGCTGTGTGACCTTTGACAGATTGCTTAAGAAATCACTTTCAAACGCCACAGATACAATTAGGTGCATCTGTATCAAAGTGCCTGCTTTTCAGAGGCCTGAACTGGCAGGTCTGGGTAAATTAGCACTGTTGGATTCCAGCCCACTTCTGAGTTTGCAAAATGTTCCCTTTAGCCTGTCTTCGCTTGCTTCACCATCTGTCAAATGGGGCTGTTAATACTGACTCAGTCTTTGTACAGAGCCTCAACCTTCTGTGACTAAAAGTGCATGATAATAAGCGTTAGTAACTGCAATACTGTCATTGCATGCAACCAAGTCTTTGGGGACTGGTTTGCTGTTTGAAGGACAGGTAGAAGTCAAAGCTAAAGCACAAAGCTGGTACTTGCCCCTTAAAGAGGGTTCGGTGTTTTTTGCTATGTCAACACTCCTGTAGTTAGTTTGAAACTTGGATGCAGGCTATGGCTTTTTAAGGGTAACACTAAAGAAGAATCCTGACATGTTTCTTTGAGATAGCCCAGGAGAGTGGAGAAATCAAGGCGGGGAAGGCCAGGAGGTCACTGCCCAAGTCAGCAAGAGGGCTGGGTGTGCCTGTATGGAAAGTGAGGGTAGGGTCATTCATTGCAAAGACCTTCACCCCTTTCTCCTCCCTTCCTCACACCTTTAATCTCAGAGGACCACACAGTTGCATTTCCCAGGAGGCAGTTGCATCCTGCTGTGATGACACTGTCTGGCACGTGCCCCTGTAGCACTGTCAGGCAGACCAGGAACTGGAAACAGAGAGACAGGACTCAAAAGTGGTGATGCTTTATGTGTCCCTGTGCTCCTCTCAGCACCCTGACCCTCTGAGAGTGGTACTGTAGGGTGTGGGAGAGGTATAGGTCAGCCAGGGCATGCCAGGGGATGACACATGGACATGTTACCCCTGCCCATTTCACACTGGAGGTCAGCACCCATTTTATCAACATCTCCTTTTGTTGATGTTCTTCTTGGTGAGCTGCACATTGCCCCTGACCACCCTCTCATCTTAGCCACTCATGGGTAGACAAGGGGCTCCCTGGCTGTGCCAAGCTCCATCACAGCCGCACACTCCTGGCTGAAACGGGGGCACCCCTGTGCCTTTGGGTCAGTTTGGGTTATATCCAGCCTCAACAGCAAGTGTAACTGCCCCCCCACACCACTTCTCTCTTCTCCTCCTTGCTACTGCCCACCTACATCCCATCCCTCTGCCTTCGCTTGGCAGGGTGTGACTTTGGGGCCCCAGCACCCTGGTGCTCACCAGTGCACACCAGTGTCCTCTCCATCTCGCTGCTGCGGGGTCTTGCGCCCCAGCCTGGACCCAGCATGTGGCCCCAGCAAGCTTGCACGCCGCCTTGCACCGCCTCCATTGCTCACTGACAGCCATCAGCTGCAAACAATTTTTCCCCCTTGGATATTAACTTTTCTTCCTCTTTTCTTCTCTTTCCCTGTCTTTCTCATGTTCTTCTCTCCCCACAGCCCTGCTGCTCACCCAAGGTAAGTGCTTCTTCTCTCTTCCTCTGCCTGCTCTGGCTCTGTTTTCATACCCTTTGGTCATTACCCCTCTGTTTGTGTTTGCTGTGTTGTGGACAACCCCAGCTTATGGTGTTCATGTCCAGGAGGAACTAGTTAAAAGTAAAACAATTAAGAACATGACAGTGGTTGATTGATTGATTGATTGATTGATTGATTGATTACCTGGTCACAATAAGTATCAGCACCATTTCCCTTCTGCCCTCATCTCTGGCTCTTCACCTCTTCTCCCCGTAGCAGGATTTTACATGTATTAATACTGACACCCCCCCCCAGCTTCCTTGTCTGAGATCCCCATTACACCAGCCTCTCTTGATCCCACTGTGACACAGTGTTCACCTCCTGTATTTTTCTGATTCCTTCAATTCCAGATATTATTACAGTTGAATTTGCACTAAAGAAACATTTGTCAAAAGATAAGGCTGGGCACACAGCATTTGGAGAGGAGCTGGAGTCTGACAGATTTGCAGGCAGATTTGAAAACCAAAGTGTTGATCGTGCCTGAGCTGTGCTGAAAATCAAAGGAGTAGCATCTGCCATGTTAGCTTCAGTCTCGGCTACTATTTGGAGGTTGCCAAATCTGCTGTGCAGGGGATGGCCTGAGCCTATCGGATATTGGGCTAATTAGAAAATTGCTAGTGGTAGGCATAAATCCCCAGGTCCCCAAATATCATCTTAGGGAGTTTATGGAAAACTCTTCAGAGCAGTTTGAAGGTTTTCTTTGTAACTTCGTCAGGTCTAGGAGGACTGGAAATAAGTTGAGCACAGCCTCCTTCCCTGTAATTTCATTGCTTTAATTCAGTAACTGCCTAATTTGATCAGAACCCCGGTAACCAAATAATTTCTATTAAAATAATATAACTTTCCTCCCTCTGTTGTGATCCAGCCTTATTGCTTTTGGCAGCTGTTACTGGAGAACTTGGTCACCAGCTATGGAAAGTTGCTTTCCAGTTAAGAAAGAAAAGCTTCCTCTCTGTCTGGGAGGAGGGTGGGGGACTCCCTTGCTGGGCTGCCCTGGGGTGCTGTGCTCTGCCTGCAGTTTGAGCTCATGGTGCGCAGCCCCCACACACACTTCAGGCCACCAACCAGCTGGTGAGCAGAGCCCCTCTTGCTGTGGAGGCAGGTGCTGAGTGTCACTCAGCAGCAATCATGGCTAATCAGCGAGGAGAGAAGTGATGTCCTCGTTTAGTCCATGTCATGTTAGATTTAGATTACACGATGCGCAGGAATCTTTGCAAGAAAAAAAAAACCAAACAAAAAACAAACAAAACAAAACAAAACCCAAACCAAACAAACCTGCATTATTTAATGTTTCAGTGGAATCTGTTGGTTCCACTCCTTGTCCCCTCACTCCCTGAGCAGCTCACACAGCTTTTCATGGGCAGCACCCATTTCCCCAACACTGCGTCCCTGGGAACACTGCACATCCTGGCTCTCCTTTATGGCCCTGGGGTGTTCACTCTCCCATGGCACCTTTTTGGCCCCCAAAGGGCCAGCCCCCACTCACTGCTGAGGCTGTGAATTTTACACAAGGCAAATAAACTGGGCAGGGGAGAGCCTTTGGCATAGGTTCACCTCAGCATTTGTTTCCTCCACTTGAGCTTTCCAAGTCAGACTTGAAAGGTTGTGTAAGGCTTTTGAGAGCCTTACTTGGCCAAGTGTCCAGTGCCAGCTGTTGGTGCTGCAGAGGACCACAATGTTATGGGATTGCTGTGGAGTGACTGGACACATGAACCTGGGTTTTTTTCTAAATTCTCTGATGCATAAACTTTTGTTTTGGCACTGCCAATGATCTCTCCATATACTGCTTATGTAGGGAAATATTTGATACCAAAGTGCATAGCTACTCCTACCATTGCCAGCAGTGGATGAGCTGCTCTGGTGGTCTTTGCAAAAGTCACTGAAAGTCTGAGCAGAGCTTTTACTTGCAATTTCTTGGTGTCAGGAAGCTCAGCTATTTAAAAGGATATGGAATTATCTAAATTGTAGATACTTGCCTACCCTCATTTCCACATATTCACCCAGATGAAAGAAAACATTTCTAAATATGTTTCTTTGTTTATGCGTTAAAACTCCTGGGTCTACTTTTCAGTGGGAAGGACTGGGGAGCAGAGCTGCCAGCTGACTGCCCTGTCGGGGACAGTTGTGTCAACAGCAACCTTGAGGCAGAGCCAGCAGTGGAATAATGCACAGTTCACAGCCCTGTGCCTTAGCCTCCCTCTCATGAATGTGTAGCATTTCCCAGTTAGCGTTTAGGACACTGGGGCATGTATATGGGATGTATCACGCCTCAAAAATAGCTTTCGGGGCTAAGTAAGCAGATTCCTCCCTTTTTAGAAAGCAGCCCAGGCTGCCGGTGTTTATGCATGTGTTTCAGTAAAGGGCATATCCATATGCTACCCTCAAAAGCCAGAGTGTCTTTTAGCCAGCAGTCTTCCCCACTTGTGACTGACGACTTGACAGCGCTCTGGAGAGAGGAACTCATTCATGCTCAATGTTTATTTTGTTTAGCCAAGATTATGTTTTATTTGGCTGCAAAAAAAAAAAAAAAAAAAAAAAGACAACCAAACCAAAAACACACCCCCTAAAAAAGCCCACAAAAACAATGTAACAACAAAAAAAAAAATCCCATTTTAATTGTCCTTTTAATTTCTTCCTAGCAACACAGTCCACAGAAGAGGTGACCTTCATGCAGATACATGTCCACTCTAGAAATGGAGATAAGATAGCTCAAGGGGTGTGAAATGGCTTTCATAGCAATCTTTCATTAATACATTGCTGCTTTTAATCCAATTTATTCAGCAAATGACAGGGAATACAAACTGGTCTGTGGCTGTTTGGTAGACTTGCAGCATCACCTAGGTGATGAGTATCTCTACTGTGTTTCAGGACCTTCCCAGTGCCTGTTGCAGCTCAAAAGGTGTGGTGTCCATATTACCCTATGGAAATGGGCTTTATCTGAGTTTGATTTATGGTGCCTTCATCAGGTCAAAGGCAATGTCCATATCCAGCTTGGTGCCCTCGATCTGAAGGAGATTGTGCGGACAAACACTCTCCAGGAGCAAGGCATGATGTGGGAATGCTGCTCAGTGCTTCCATTTCTCATGGAAAAAAAATAAGAGGACGAAGTGATCTGGTTATAGTATTTTGAACTCATGAAACTTGTTTATCATGTAGTTCTGAAAGTGCTTCTCAAATAGCTGCAGATCAAGTCTGAGGGTGGCCCTGCAGGAGGAATGAGCATGACAGGGGCATGCCTAGGGCTGCAGAGCATAGTAGTGGCAGGCCCATAACTAGGGAGGCTGCTGGCCTCCCTCTGTCCTACTTTCAACGGTTTGAACTGATCCTGAATGAGGCAGAGTGAGCTCACAGACTTGGTTAACCAAAAACCTCTCCTTTCTTCCTGCATAGCCATAGCAGCTTATGTGTGCTCCTGTAGCTCAGGTAGCTTTCCAGCACTTCACAGTAGTACATAACCTGTGTACCAGAGCAGGTAGGGTTTAGGGGACCCCCCTCTCTTGCTATATTCTCATTCCCAGGAAGGAAGGGGAGGCAGCTCAGGAGGTCATGGCAAGCTCCTTTTCTTGCTGGGCACAGCCAGACCTTATCAAGCTTAATAGGGTTGACAGCAGGGAGTCCAGGGTGCAATCCACATTGAAAAGTAGGTACTGATGCTGATACAAACAGAAATTGGGCTAGTTAATAATTAACCTGCAGCTTGGCAGCATTCACCTTGACAGACTTGACCCTCCAAATTAAAAATCTACCTCTTCCTCCAGCCCCTTGTGTTTTATTATCACAGCCCTTGGTAGTGTTTTTTGCAGGCTGCTGTGCTGGCTGGTGTGTGACACAACTCACTGATGCTCTCTATACCTGCTTCAGAAGGAGCCCTCCAATACCCCAGCCCTACACCAGATCCCTCAGGAGCTGGGGGCCTGTGGCTACCATAGACCATGTGGGAGCATGCCCCATGCTCTCTGCAGAGACAGCTGCCGCCTGCAGCTCCAAAGGCAGGCTGGTGCACCCTGCTGCTGGCTGAAGTGCTTCCGTGAAAGGCAAGAGCATCAGGAGTGTGCTCTGCCACTGGCATGTTGGAAGAGTTTATTCCCTCTCAGCTGTTAGGTCTGTAAGCACAGGGGTCAACTCAGTTCTCAGCATACCATTGGAACAGACAGAGTCACCAGGCCTGGAACAGGTTCAGGCTGAGATCTGGTGTTTTGCAGAGGTTAACACTGATTCCTACTACAGATGCTCATGTCTCCTAAACAGTAGGTGGGGAGAAGTGGCAGATTCATGTAGGTGATTTGTATTGTTCTTTGGAGGTTTTTTATCAAATTGACAATGTACTTCAGGACATGCTCTAAGAGCAGGAATGTAGGGGACTGTGCTGTGGTGTTTTGGTTTTGTGTTTTTGGTTTTTTTTAGGTATGGTTGGACTCAGTGATCTAGGAGGTCCTTTTCAACCATGCTTGTTCTGTGATTCTGTGATTCTGTGACAGCAGCCTGATATTGGCATCTATGAGTCACGTGTGTTAAGTGCATGAGGCAAGATTCAGCACAATATTGTCATAGAATCATAGAATGGTTTGAGATGGAAGGGACCTTAAAGATCATCTAGTTCTAAACCCCTTGCAATGAGCAGGGACTTCTTCCACTAGATCAAGTTGCTCAAAGCCCCATCACAGAATCACATAATCACAGAATGTTAGGGATTGGAAGGGACCTAGAAGATCATCTAGTCCAACCCCCTGCCAGAGCAGGATCACCTAGACTAAGTCACCCAGAAACGCATCCAGGCGGGTCTTAAATGTCTCCAGAGAAGAAGACTCCACAACCTCCCTGGGCAACCCATTCCAGAGCTCTGTCACCCTCACTGTGAAAAAGTTTTTCATTGTGTTTACCCTAAACCTCTTGTGCTGCAACTTACTCCTGTTGCCTCTTACTCCCATCATTGGATGGCATTGAGAAGAGTCTGGCTCCATCCTGCCTACACTCACCTTTAACATATTTATAGACATCCAACCTGGTCTTGACACTAGGCATGTAACTCTTAACCTGTGTTTGTCTCCTACAGTAGGATAGAGGCTCAGTGGAAATACAATGCAGGTTAAACACTTTCAGATGCACTTTTGAAGTTTGTTAGTTTTCTGGGCTTTGCTTTCCTGTTTCACATTCACAACTGTGACTGCTTTTTTTATGAAGCGTGGAGTTCCCTGTGTTGTTCCTCATCTCCAAGCTTCCTCTATTAACATTTTGGTGAGGTACCCATTTGGGCATGCTGCCTGTGCCTGGTCTCCTGAAGTCTGCTTGCAGATTACATGGAAAACCAGTCTGGCAGTTGTGTTCAGTCAGCTGCCCTGCCCTGTGTTCAGGTTAATTATCACCAGCAGCTGCTGACCCAAGCAGCTAGGAGGGGCTACAGCTGGGAGGGGCCACAGCCAGGATAAACAACTGAACCAGCCAATGGGATTCATAGATTCATAGATATTAGGGGTTGGAAGGGACCTAGAAGATCATCTAGTCCAACCCCCCTGCCTGAGCAG
>JANHGL010007153.1:21160-35746 GCA_024611195.1 Ceyx melanurus | reverse complement strand
AAATAAAATAAAATAAAATAAAATAAAATAAAATAAAATAAAATAAAATAAAATAAAATAAAATAAATAGCAGCAGACCAGCCTAGTCCTGGCCCAAATAGAGAGAGAATAATGTTCTTTTTTTCCCAGTCAAAACAGCAATACTTACTTTAAATTTAAGATTTGGTCACAAGTTTTCTTCTTATTCCTTTTCTTCCATAGAAAAACCACAGGTAAGATATACACAATGTACTAGAAAAATGACATTTTAGCTGAACTTTGCTTCTTGAGTTGTTGGGGTTGGTTTGTTATTTTTTTCCCCCCTGTTGGAAATGTATCAGCATTTTATTCTCTAGAAGGTACCTATAATTCAGTTAATAGACCAAGGGAGAAAAGAAAGAAATAGAGCAGAGCACTGAAGCCTTTGGGGAGCAGAGAAAGGGTGAGACAGACAGATTTAGGGTGCAGAGGAGAAAAAAATATCAATTGAAGTATCAGGAAAACTTCTAGAAGGTAAGAAAAATTTAAAAATGGGTTCTGAGAAGCAGAGCTGTGAATATAGAAACCCTTCAGATGCCTCCTGGGTTTGCTGGGAACAGTAACTAAGCAACATTAACATGAGGCAGGGGAAAGGAGAAGAGGTAACTGAAGATTGCCACTGGAATATCTCTGAACTGGAGCACAGAAAAAAACAAAGCAGCAAAAAAATACATTTATATTTGAAGTCTGGAATTTTCTTTTTTAAATGCCACAAAGTTTTGGAATCTACTGATTTTTTATTTTAGTTTTAGGGTTGGTTTTTTTTTTTAATAAACCCTTCAATAAAAATCAGGACAAAAATAACTTATTTTGGTCTGGGATGCGTCTGAGCATCTGTCCCATGGAGAAGATCATTGTGTTCCCTGCTGGATCAGAGCAGAGATTCATCTCATGGGACCATCTGAATACAGAGATGTCCCGACCAGAGACTTTCAAGGCAGCTATGAGAACCTCTCACCAAAAAAAACATCGTTTCACCTGTTTATGGAGAACATTCCCATTTATTCCTTCTTCCCTCTCTCCCAATTTTAACCAGATGTCAGAAGTGGTGCTCCAAGTTAAAAAGGATTCTGTTTTCTTCCTGAACTGTTGCCTCTTTCTTTTGGTTCTTTAACTCTCCATAATTTTGCTCTCCATATAGGTGACTAAGCCTCTGTTGACTCTTCCTGAGCTGTTACAGCCATGGAGGAGTCTTCAAGAGCCAGAAAGGTTTCTCTAGGTTGAGAACCAACCCCCCATCTGAGAATGATACCTTTGGGAACCGGGTCCAACCCCTTTAGAGAAGAATGTGTCCTGAAGGGCCGAGGGTTTTTATCACGAAAGAAGCATCACCTCTGTTCCAAACTTGCACACAACGTGAAGTGAACCCATGCTGAACCTTGCTTGAGGCTTGAAAAAGTTTGAATAACCTTTTTCTGCTCAGTATTTTCCTTGTACCTCAACACTTTCCAGCTCAGGACAACACTGACAGGGTATGTGCCAGAATTCTGGAGAACAAACACAGAAAAAGAGACTCAGCTGAAGAAAAAAAAAAAATATTAATTAAAAAGAAAACAAAACCAAAACAACAAACCACCCACAGAAGAACCATCTTCTCTCGTGGGCATTCAGGGACCAGCTGGAAGACAAAAATACTGACAAATTTTCACAGGGAATGAAAATCTACAGACCCAGGAGGTTAAATAAACACCATCCAGGTTCTTGTTTGCTCATTTTTCTTTGCCAAAGACCAGAAAGGGATACAATGGAAGAGTTCAGCTTTCCTTTTTTTTTTTTTTCCCTAGCTGTTTACCTCAGTCTAATCCCCCTGAATTGCCCTTGTTCCTGGAAATATGTAATTTTACTACACATTTAGCAAAAGAGAGCATGGGTTGCATGGCGTATGGGTAAGGAAAAACCCACCTGATAGATGGTGATGGGTGGTAGGGTGGGCATCTTGTCTAAGCTGTTTGCCTGGGCCTATTAGTGAGCAAGGGTCATCTCCAAAGGGTGGTATTTCTACATCACAGGCCCCCAGAAGTCAGTTGGAGTGAGTCCTGCCACTGTTATCTGCAGATAAATTGGAAATTGCTGGGGAGGGGAAGCTTCTTTGATAGAGATACCACAGCCTCACTTGGTGACTGTGACCTCTCAGAAAACCTGACCCAAGACCACACCAGGATCAACTTCATGTCCTCCCTGGTTCAGACATAAACCACACTGCTTAATATTGGATGAGTATGGTGCACCCCAACACCCTCCAGGGTCATCCAGGACTGCCCCAGGCTGCCCAGGGCAGGGGTGGAGTCCCTGCCAGCCCTGGAGAGGCTTCAAAGCCATGGAGATGGGACTTTGGGACAGGTTTTAGTGGTCATGATAGTTTTAGGTGGGTAGTTGGACTTGATAATCTTGGAGGTCTTATCCAGCCTTGATGATGCTGTGATTGTGTGAGATGTGGTGCTGAGGGACATGGGTCAGTGGTGCCCGGGCAGTGTTGGGTTAACAGCTCTACTGGAGGGTCATAAAGCTCTCTTCCAACCCAAACAACTCTGTCACCCTATGCTTTTATTTTATAGGAGGTTGCCATTACTTTTGGAGAGCTATATCTTATCTCGGTGGTGAGTTTGGCACTGGGTCAAGGGCTCCTTCAGCCCCACATTTGGGGTCCATCAGCCCCACTTTTAATGCAAAGGGTTCAGTGCTAGGAGGAGAAGTGAGCACCATCTACCCTCAGAGACGGAAATCCCATTTGGGAAGGATGACAGAAACAGGGCAAGACCTTCTTGTGCCAGGCACAAGCAGGACAGTCACTAGTCAGTGACAAGCCACCCCATGCCTGTCTTGGAGAGCTCCAGTTCCATGGTGCCTTGGAAAGTGCTGGGGCAAGTTGTGCCTGGGGAGCTGTGACCATTCACTTTCCAAAGGCACATTCTGCTGCTCCAGAAGTGGAGGAAAAAGGACACATTTTTTTCCCCCTCTATCTGACCACTTTCTGTTTTCCTCTTCTTTATTTCTTAAGATGGTTCTTCTTGTTATTTTCCACCCATGCTTGTCCTCACCAGGAGGAACAGCTCCGCCTCTCCCGTACCCTGAAATGCAGGCAAATTGGACACTGTGTTCCACAGAAAGCCCCCCGGGGCAGGGGGGCAGTAGGACATGATTTTAGTATTGTTTACACTCCTGATCATCAGGCCCAGCAAACGCCCACAGGCTGGAAACCCATCCTAATTGTTGTGAGTTGTTTTGTTTTTGTTTTGAGGGTTTGTTTTTTGTATGTGTGTGTGTGTTTTGTTTTTCCTCTGGTGGAAAAAAATCTGTTAGTTATTAATCATCACCGAAACCTTGGTTTTCAGCAGCGCTGAGATGTCTCTATTGCATCCAGGGAGTGACAGACTTTGTGAGAGGAGGCTGTGTCATGGGGATGCAACTGAGAACCTGGCTCCAAGAGCTATTTAAGTAGCATTAAAGTGCCCTGCCATGCTGTTCTCAATAGATAAAGTCATTTTTTGGCCATAACAATCCCAGTGGGGATATTTGTTTCAAACGTTCCCACCCTCCAGAAAACTCTGAGTTAGCTTCTCCTCATCCTTCCAACATCCAGTAAAACAAAGGTATTATTTATAACTTAATATTAACTGGAGACCAACTAATAAAGCATTAATCCAGCCATTCATGCAGTCAGATTCTGTCATCTCTACTTGTTGTGCTTTCATCCGTCCATTTAACTATTTATTCATCCATTTCTGCACGCATGTTATCTGGTATTGTCATCAAAAAATCCAAAAATCACTTGAAGTTGTAACTGAAAGCACTGCCCAGGCTGCCTTTCTGTAGCCTGCATGGGAAAATAGAAGGATCTACTGTGGGATACACTGTAGTTTCAAATACATCTCTCAACCCTTGTTTGGAGCTACTGCAGAAGAAATTCTTCTCCAGAAGGAGCTGCAGAAACAGTCTGCTCCTCGAAGGAAGGAAGGAAGGAAGGAAGGAAGGAAGGAAGGAAGGAAGGAAGGAAGGAAGGAAGGAAGATGCATTTGGTCCTAAGGATGCACAAAGCCAATATATAGTCACCTGGAGAACTATTGATGGTGTGGGGAATGAGCTGTGGAGGTCATTGCATCCAGCTTCCAAGATCCTCAAGATCCTTCCTTCCTTGAGGTGCCCCTGAAAAGACAGTATCTCTCAGGAGGAAGAGGGGATGTATTTCCATCCTGCTGTCAGTTATACCTTCATTTTGGGAGAAATGCAGATGGGGAAGAGCAGATGAGGACAGAGGGCACCTGTTGTTATCTACATCCACAACTTCCCTTCCCCATAGTATCTGCAAAACTGCGGAGTGCAAGTGACCACTCTGTGGTACTCCCAGCAGACACAACCTCTTATCCTAAAGGGCCTCCAGCTGAAATATTGCTCTGTGTCTGAAAAAGGGCCCAAAGCCACACAGCTCTGTGCACTAAACCCTGACACATTGCTGGAAAGGTCCCCCTCACGGCTCTTCCAAGAATAACAAACCTTTGCAATGCGCTCTCATATATCATCAACAATTAAGGATGGTAACAATCCAAACAGTCGTCTCTCCGGGGATGGAGGGAGGGAAGGAAGACTTATTAGGCCCTCGAAGAAATGTAAACCCAGCACCGTGCTGGACTTGGAGTTTCTGCCTGGCTTTGAGAGGCTCCATGCCACTGGGATGCCTGGTCTCCTCAACGGGCAGCATGGCTCTCGAGAGGGATGGATGGTGCACCCTGAAGCTGCCAAGAACATAACCTCCTTGGAGGGAGATGAGGAAACCAGTTTGTGACATCTCATGCTTCCTCTCCTTCTGTTCTTTGGACATGGGATAGAATCACAGAATGTTTGGGGTTGGAAGGGACCTTGAAAGATCATCAAGTCCAACCCCCCTGCCAGAGCAGGGTCGCCCAGATTAGGTCACAGAGGAACAGATCCAGGTGGGTTTTGAATGCCTCCAGAGAAGGAGATGTCACAACCTCCTTGGGCAGCCTGGGCCAATGTCTATCACCCTCACCATGAAGAAGTTTCTCCTTCGGTTTCCATGGACCCTCCTCTGTTCCAGCTGCACCCGTTGCCCCTTGTCCTATTACTGGATGTTCCTGAGCAGAGCCTGGCTCCATCTTTCTGACACTCACTCTTTCCATATTTATAAACACTAATAAGGTCACCCCTCAGTCTCCTCCAAGCTCAAGAGCCTCAGCCCCCTCAGCCTTTCCTCAGCAGGGAGACAGCACTGCTGTCCATCCAACCTGTGCTGTGGAGAAGGTGAAATCTACACAGTGGACAGCACCATGGGACAATTTGGTGCTCCTCCTAAAGCTCACAAGCCAGGTTCAGCTTACAAGCAGGGCCATGTTGTCTGCAGTGCCTTAGAAGCAGCTAATTGTGCCCCAGGACAGCTGAAGGGTGCAACCATCACTTTCCTGACTGCTGTCCTTGCCAGCCCTGCTCTCCTGTGATGTGGTTTAACGGGAAGAGGGAGCACACTGGGAACAGCTCTGTGGTGTTGGCTCATGGGGACTCCAGGAACAGAGCAGACAGACAGACTGTTTTTTTGCTGTGCCTGAAGATCTGTCGGCTGCAAACAGGGCTGTCTGGCTGGTTTCTCTCCTGGAGTTCTCATGGTTCTCCTGGAACAAGTGCTTCAGCCCCACTGGAACGGCTGTAACTTGCTCCCCTCCCTGTCCTGAGGACAGCTTGGCTGCTGCCAGTATGAAGACATGGGACATCAGAGCCACAGCCTGCAGGGTGTGGGAACAATGTCACACCTATTGGGTCCTTCCATGTGTGAGTAAGAGGAGAACACATAGAAATGCCTTGTCCTGTCCTCTGCCCCTGCTCCTGCTCCTTCTCCCTTCCCAAACACTTTGGGTATTGCAGGAAACCTCTCCAATCTACTTCATCAAAGAAAATTCTCTGATCTACTTCATGCAGAGTCATGAGAGCAAGGTTTGGGGTTGCAAGTGGTTTCTGTGGCATTTTATGTGTCTATTAACCTACCCAAGCTCCAGCACTGGAGCCAGTTTAGCAACCTGTTCTTAATCTCCAAAGGAAAATGTTGGATTTAGACCCCAGACGTGTAGAACATGGCTAAACACCCTCCACTCCAAGCAACCCTCCAGAGTAACTCTTTCTCCATGCACCCTAACATCACACAGAGCTTCTAATTTGCTCACAGCAGCACAAAGCCCTCCCCAGCCCATGCCATGGGACAACAGCCACCACAAGCACATCCAGCAGGTAGCTCCTTGTGTTGGCAGCTTCACAACGAACACTTGGGAAGAGCAGCCCCTGTTAACTTTGTGCTTTTTGGCACGGTTTGGCTGAGCAAGAGCTTCGGTATTAATCATGGTTCCTTCTCAGGTCCTTGTTGGACTTCTACGTGCAGCCAGGATCAGGCCCCAGGTTTCTGAAGCCTGGCTCCTCGCCTGCCCGCGCTGCTGGGCCAAGGCACGTCCTGAGCTAGGCCTGGTGGAAAGTTTTTGGACGGGACAATTTCCCATTGGCAAATGCTGCGGTGATGAAACCCAAATATTTTGCGGGTGTAACTCCATTTCTGTAGAGTCTTGACCCAAAAAAATAGAAGAAAAAAAAATATCTATTAAAACCCACCCGTCTTCTTCAACTTTGAATTTGCCGTTTTGACTTCTTCCTTCATCTGATAAGGCGAAGGCCGTTTTTGAGGCCTGCTTTTGTTTTGACTTTTTGGTTTTGCCTGGTTTTAACTGTTAGAAACTGCTTTGGAGGTTTTAGTATTCCGTAGCCTGGTCTTATTCTGATGGAAAGAGCGTTTGATTCATCATCCAAATGCAGCAATCCTACATTATCAACCAGAATTAGCCCCTCGGTGCTGCGGCCCAAAGAGTCGAAGGCCTGCGACGAGAAATATCACAGCTCTTCCAAGCAGAGCTTCTTTGGGATTGCCATTCCACTGCAAGTTTCTGATTTTTCACTCCCATGTTCCAAACTGGAATAAAAAACAGAAGCGAAAACACTGGCATTTCCCCTGGGAAGGAAATGTGATTTTCCAAAAAGTTTTAGCCATCATCTGGGTTGGGGGGGGAGACGTTTTAAAGCCTGTTATTAATAAGAACTGTTCAGCCAGTAAAAATGGTGTGAAAGGAACGGATTCAAATATAGATTTACAGGTTTTTATGTTTCCCCTCCGTAACTGACATGTCTTTTTATAGATATATTTCACCTTCCTAACACTCCTTCTTTGTTATATGTACCAGAGATATTCACCCTCAGATGCTCTGATTAACCTGATCGACCCAATTGAGGGTGATCATTTGTAATCTCTCCGAGACAATCACTGCTTTTAATTCAAAACTGAAGGACTTATGTGTGAAAGCTGATATGTTTTTTGTTTGTTTGGGGGATTTTTTTGTTCCAAATCCTTCACTGCATTCAATAAAAGTACTACCTCTTCCTCCAAGCCTCGGATAATTGTTAATCTGACATGACTGAGGCAAGAAAAGTGCCTGATTTTCCCAGTGTGTGCAGAAGTTCCACTGAGGCTGCATCGTTCACGGCTGCAGAACTGGTCTGTAGTTCCAGAGAACCACGAGAACAGCCGCATCAAGTCAAACGAAAGGTCTTACTCTGTTCCTGACAGTGACCAGCACCAGATATCTAGGAAAAGTGCCTAAAGAAGAAAGTGAAATTAGACGAGTTCTCCAGGACTGTGCTACCCCAGGCTCTGGGAGTCAACAACTTTGGAATTTACTAAGATTAGATTTACATCTGGACTATCATGCTTAATAACCATGGATGGATTTATCATCCCTAATTTATCTAAGATCTTTTAAATTCAGTGGACTGGGATATGTTAAAATAATTCAATCTGAATTATAATTCTTGGTTTGTTTGGGGTTTTTTTTTTTAATTTGTTTTAAAAGTTCATGGGGGAAAATATTGCTTGCAGGGAAAAAAAATCTCATTTTAACTTGTTCATTTTTTAAATTACTTTCTTCTTATCCATTCTATCACAGTCCAGTGAACTGCTTTTTTAGGCAAACATGAATATCTGTGATGGATAACCAATATTTGAATCCTTAACTTCATCATAGAATCAAGGAATGGCTTCAGATGGGAGAGACCATTAAGACCATTGAGTTCAACTGTTCCCAGCACTGCCAGGGCACCACCAACCCATGTCCCTCAGCACCACAGCTCCAGGGCTTTGATATCTCTCAGGGATGAGATCTCCATCACTTACCTGGGAAGCCTGTTCCAATGCTTGTTGGGATAGATGAGGACACCATCTTTGGAGGAACAAGACTTTAGCCATTAGGACATAATTATGAATGAGCATCTTGGTATCAGAACCTAAAGGACAGCTCTTAATCTATTTTATTTATTATTATTTATCTTTGGGACTGTAGTTTAACCAAACTAACAGCCTGGACAGACTTTTTATGGATCAGAGGTTCAGCACAGTTAGGCTTGACCTCGAACTCACTCTTTCACCCTCAGTGCTGGTTTCTTTGGTGACACGTTGCATGAGGAGACATGGAATCCATTCCCATAGAGTGAGAGTAGACTAAAGCTGTGAGGGAGGTTACAAGGTCTTTCAAAGCTGGACAGCTATTCTGCTCATTCTGAGGTCAGGATTAGTCATCTCCAGTCCGGGTTCAGATCCAGTTCAAGACATCACAGAAATAAACCAAATGTTTGGTTACCAGAAGAAACCAGTCAGAACAAACACCCATCAAACTCCAGCCTTCGGTTCAAAACAGCATGTTGAAATTCAGAATTACAACTATTGTTTTTTGACCATTCGTTTGTTTTCTGACTTCAACGACACATTTTTCTTCCAAATACTCTTTTTGTGTTGTCACATAAACACAGGGTTTTTTAAGAGAGCTTTGTTCTAGCAATAAAATAACATCTAATATATCCTCTGTCATGCTGCGTGTCTGCAACGACATGATAAATCTGAGGACTGAAAATGCTCTTTCAGCACACACTTGTGTTGCTGGAAGTGTCAGAATGACTTTTTCCAGTTGATACAGCTCAGGCATGTCATTTTTACAATATTCCCCACAGATTAATATCTCTTTTTCTCTCTCTCTCTTTCAGACATGGCTCATCTGCAAACGAATCAAAACTTGGCCCAGAATTTTTTGTGAGTTTTGTTTCTTTTGTATATTTCTTCTTATTTAGAGATCTCATGAGCTTTATGAAGATGACGTTCCAGACCTTCATCTGATCTTTCAACTCCAGACACAGTCAGCATTGATTCTGTAATGCTGTCTTCTGCTTCTGTGTGAAGTATTTCCATCTGCCTATGGACATTAATGGAAAAGATATATGAAAAAAGAGAATATTTCTTTTTCTCTTTGTTTCTCCTTTGATGCAAGAAGTTTTTCAAAGGAAAGCAAAAAATGTTCTTGCTTCCCGTTGATACAATAAAAATAATAATTTCAAAAAGCAAACCAGCATATAAATCAATTTTCAGAAAACTTCAGTGACTGAAAAATATTTGGTTTTGACTGTCTTCCCAAACAGTTATGACATTTAATTCATCTCTGTCCTCTTCTGGCCAACAGAGCCAATGGTTTGAGATGTCCATCGGCAGCACAAGCTCCTCAGCTCCACAGGTCGTGCAGACGTGTCGTTAGGAGAGTGCCAGCTCCACCAGAATAAAGGAGATGTCAGCAGCAAGGGGAGGAATTACTGCCTATGAGACGAGAAGATGAGGCACAGACACATGACTCAAAATTAATTAGGGACAAAACCAGGTGTAAGAATTCTTAATGCTCTGTCAGCAAAGAGGAGCAGGAGGAGGAGGAGGAGGAGGAGGTGTTGTGTAGGCAGGTGCCAACATCTGGATTTTGCCATTGCTGCCTGGAGGCCTCTGAGCAAAATCTTAGCCCTGTGCTAATACGCCTCTTTCCCGTAACTCCACTGGGGAAAAGTTGTATGTTTTAGGAACAGAAGAAAGAAAGAAAAAATTATGTACTCCTCTCCATGTCAGTGCTCAGGCTTAAGTGAGCCAACAAAAATGCATTTGGGCAACAGAGGGTTTATTGTACCCATGGCCCTGCTATTTTCTTAAGAGAATGAATGTATGTTTTGGAAGGGCAGGTTTTGACAGTGCTGGTTAAAGACATCATACGTTAAAGGACATTTGGATGTTACTGCCTCAAGTCACCCCACCTGTCACCAGGTCACCCTGCTGCTTGTCAAGAGGGAAAATCTTTCTTTGCAAGGAAACAGGCATGAGTATGAGAAAAAATCCTCCAAAATTGCTCTTCTATTTTAATGAGGGGTGGGGGAGAGGTGTAGTTGCTGTTACATCCTCAACTGGACCCTTCAATCTCACAAAACCTCCTGGGTCTTGCTCCAGACCTACAGTCCAGGTAGGCTTTCAAGAAGTGGTTATCTGCTAAAATTTAGGGCATCTTCCAGTGGTCTGGATTCAGAGGAAGCTCTGTCTGGGTGCAAAAAGAGAAGAGGGATCCTTTACAGACAGAAAGCGAGCTCCTAAATACTCCTCCCTGGGAGCAACAGGACTAGATGCAGCCTCGTTCTGTCCCTCATTCTAAACCTGGAGGGTCCATCCTCTACAAAACATCTTGAGATGCTGCAAGCACGTGTCAGGAGGGCTCTTCTGACCCCCACCATGCTGGTGGGGCACATATCTGTGCCATACAGCTACTATATCATTATACAGGTGAGTAGACAGAGCAGCTCTGAGCACCTCCTGGGCAGTGAGCTGTGCTCACGGTGGAAGATCACAGGCCTTTGTCACCAGAAATCTCATCCTAAAGTAGAAACGGCTGCGCTGCGGTGACTGAAACCCATCCCAAGTTCACACCTCTGATCTCTGCCTCACTGAGACTTTAACGTTTGACCTCATGGCTCTCCGGGGAGAATCAGCAGGGAAAACACCAGGAAAATCTCCCCAGCAATTCCTCTCTTGTGCAGAGCCAAGATGTGTGAAGCCAGGAGAAGATTCACCGGAATGTGCTGAGCTGTCGCTCTTAGCAGCATCCAGAAAAGTCTTATCAGAAACAGGGGAATTAGCTCAATGATGACACAGCCAATCTCTTTTTTTTTTTTTTTCTTGGTCTTTTTTTGTTTTTTGTTTTTGGGATTTTTAAGAAACAACAAAGTCACAACAGCCTGTATAAAACCACAAGTTCCTCTGGCGCTTGGAGAAGTCTGGAAGGGAAAGAACACCAGAGTTACTGTACAGTATCAGCTGAGCTAAAAGGGGACTGAGCAGCGAGTCCAAGGAATGTGCAGCCAGAAATTCTGAGAAAGAGTTGGGAGGGACGTGTTGTGCTCTGACAAAGGACGGGGGAGGAACAATTAATCAGGAAACCCTCAGGTTGAAGGAACCGCCTGGATTGCTGCATCGGAGCATCCGAGATGGTAAAGAAGGAGACTTCTTTACTCCTACCGTGTCCCTCAGCATGGAGGGCCATAAAATGGATTCAAAGGTGGAGCACCTCTGCTGGGAGGCCAGGCTGGGAGAGCTTGGGGGGGTTCAGCCTGCAGAGGAGAAGCTCCAGGGAGACCTTCTGGGGCCTTGCAGGACTCCAAGGGTCCTGGCAGAGAGATGGGGACAGAGTTTGGAGCAGGGGCTGTTGAGACAGGACAAGGGGGGATGGTTTGGACTGAAAGAGAGAGATTTAGACTGGAGAGGAAGAATTTGGGATGCTGAGGGTGGTGAGAGCCTGTCCCAGGTTGCCCAGAGAGGTCTTTCAGATGGGCTGCAGACATTAAACCTGGATAAACCTTATCAATGCTGATAAAAAGCATTTTTATCAGAGCAACACAGAGACCCTGGGGTCAAGCAATAACCAGGTTGAAAGGAAAGTTAAACCTTTTTCCATTTCCATGCTACCTCCATGCTCAAGCCAAGGTGGTGGTACATGTTCCCTTTCTATTTTTTTTTTTTTTAAAGCAAGGTCACCAGCTGCTCCCCTCCAGCCTGACATGTCCTGCCCTGCACAGATGTTGATGTGGTTGTGGAAATTGAAGGCGTGAGAGATGACAGAGTTGAAAGAAAACACAGAAGGCACCGGGTTTGCCTATTTATAGTGGACAGTTCAGAGCCTGCCTCTTAAATATACATTCCTGATAAGTGAGTAATCTCTGGCAGGGTGTAAAAATAGGTCTGTGGCTCCAACCATAATTACACAGTCATGGTTCAGCAACCTGGCCTGTATCAAATAGGCTGTGACTGTCACTGATGGGAAAGGATAGCAGCAGTGAAGAGGACAATTGAAAGTTCAGGGTAAAATATAGTGGTTTAGATGCTAAATATATTACTACAAAGCTTCAGGAATGCTGCAAGAAATCCTCTCGATTTGGGGGCTGAGGAGGACAGAGAGAGGCTGGACACTTTACATCCTGCTCTGAGGAAGAACCTGTTTCTCTTCCCACAGAAGATGGTGAACCTTCTTGACCTCTGCTTGGTCAGATGGTGGAGGAATCAACTGCATCTCCTCATAGCCCCTGACTAAATAGTGGAAGAACATGTCAAGCCAGGTCAGTCCTAAGGTCCAATCTGCTCCATATCCTGCCTCTGACAACTGTAAAGCTCCAAAGGATTATTGAGGATGATGTCGGATGCTACTGGAGCATCCAAGTGGTATTAAAAGTGTGTTAGGATGAGGAAGGGGGTCTCAGAGAGCAATCAGAAAATTTAAAAGATCATCAAAATACTGACATCTCTAAGAAAAAAAGGGCAAAGCAGAGAAAAAAAACCCTCTGCAGAGGAAGAACTTTGCATTTGTCCCCATCTTTCTGATAGTCTCCTTTACAGAAAGGCCAGCAGAAGACCTCCCTGAAGCCTTCTATTCTCCAGGATGAACAACCGCTGAGCGTCTCTCATTTTTTCCTCCATGGACCAGGTATCCAAAGCTTATGGGACCCTTCTGAGTAGGGTGAAGGGATAGATTCCAACCTTCCCACCATGATACAATGGGGTCGATGATACATCTTTGTTTCCCATTGCAAAGCACTTTGAGGAGCATGGTAGGAAAAGAACACATTCAAAGAGATAAAAAACCCAGAGACCTCAGCTGGTGCTAGGAACTGCTGTCAGAGCCAACATTTGCCCAGGCACTCAGTTTATGAAAGGAAAACCTTTTCTGCTCTACTCCAGCCTGGCTTAAGCAACTGCTGCTCCAGTTGTGTTGGGCTACAAAACCTTTACTCACATCCTCGTGCCTCACCCCGCTGGCACCACTTGTGCTGTGCATGGACACACGTAGGCACTTGGCATAGGCACCTGCCTAGCCAGGCCACCGAGCTCCAGCACTGCCACCTCTTGGCAAAGCCTGCGAGATCTGGCTACCACCAGCCCCTCCTGCCAAAGCACCATCTTGAGGGAAGAGGAAAAGAAAAGCACCGACCTTGCAAGTGGAAAGAAGGCACTGAACCAGTTTTCTCCATCAGCTGCTGGTGTGAACCCCTTGTCCCAGTAACTTGAAGGAAAGCCCCAGTTTCCCATTGCTTTCCTTGGCCATCCTCCACGTCCCCCCTCCCGGCACACGCACGCGGAAACCTCTGGTTCACGGGCTCCTCTTCGAGGTTGCATCGACATCAGCACTGGGGAATGTGTTTGTGTTTGTCTTGAGTTTTGCCCTGAGCCACCACAAATCCTCGGGGCCAGATTGCAACTCGACGCTCCGTTCTGGGGTAGGCAGGCTGTCATCAAGGCCTTTATTTTGTGGGAGGGGAAGCTTGTACTTAGAATCAGACCGGGAGGAGCAGGAGGAGGGAGACGGGGGCAGAGAGGGACTGGTGTTCTTTCTTTGCTTTCCAATTTGAGGCCCTCTGCCCCATCCTTAGCCTCCTTCTTTCCAGGTTCCTCCGGGATGTGTCTCCGCTTTCCCCCCACCCTCCTGAGTCAGCTTTAGAGCCCAAGTCACCCACCTATGGAGGAAACCACAAGGCCATGCCCTGCCCGGGGTCCATGAACAACCACATCCCAAGGATGCCTCTCCTCCAGTGCCTCCTGCCCTCAAGCAGCCATTGAGAGCACCATTCTCACATTAAATGGGATTTTGTCTGTATTGATGAGCTTGATTGCTTCCTTTTAAGATAATTTTAATTAATACCAATGCCATCGGAAGATGTTTCAACTTTTCAGCCTTTGTACCAGGTGAGGAGCACGATGCTCATGCAACCTGACCAGTGTATGGACTGTGTATTCCCACTTCAGGACCCGAATGTCCAACTCAACACAATGGATGTAGAGCAGAGCCAAGGTATGATGTGATGCCAGGAATTACTTGTCTTCTGAGCTTGGTTAGTCTGTAGCAAATAAAAGGCTGTTAAATGACAGAATCAGAGAACTGTTTGGGTTGGAAGAAACCTTCAAGATCATCAAGTGTAACCACTCCCTCAGCACTGCCCAGGCACCACTAACCCATGTCCCTCAGCACCACAGCTCCACAGATTGGAAACCTCTCCAGGGGTCACAGGGACTCCACCCCTGCTCTGGGCAGCCTGAGACAGCCCTGGAGTAGGGGCGAGAAATTGTTCCTCAGCTCCAACCTCAACCTCCCCTGGGGCAACTTGAGGCCAGTTCCTCTTGTCCTGTCACTTGTT
>JANHGL010007153.1:0-21060 GCA_024611195.1 Ceyx melanurus | reverse complement strand
TGCTCAGCTCCCCTCTCAGGCTGCTCTGCTCCAGCTCAACAGCCCCAGGGCTCTCAGCCTGGCCTGGCACAGAGATGATCCAGCCCCTCAGCATCTCCCCAGCCTCCACTGGACTCTCTCCAGCAGCTCCTGGTCCCTCTGGAACTGGGGAGCCCAGCAATGGCCCCAGTGCTCCAGAAGTGGCCTCTCTTAGAGCAGAGTAGAAGAGCAGGAGAACCTCCCTAGGCAGGCCTGAAAGTAGGACGAGGTCTTGGATGGAAATGGGAATCTCACAGGGTTGACCCAGCCAGTCACAAGATGCCATGAAAACAGCCTTTCCTGGCATGAGTTTCAGCATTTCCAGCCAGCATGGGGAAGCACAGACACAAAAAACAGAGGAGGAAGAGGAGAGAAGCAAGGGAATGTCTCAGAGCACCCAGAAAGGGAGGTCAGTGTGGGATGAGACATGGACTGAAGCACAGAGCCACCTCTGAGTGTCCCCACCACCCTCTCATCTCCATCCAAGGGACACCAGGGACGTGCAGCCCGTGAGGATCTCAGTACCTCAGTCAGCTCAGCTCTGATGAAGGAGGTTTTGCTGAGAGCCAGCTCTCCACCGCAGGTTTCAGCCGTGAGGAGCCTTCCTCCTTCCCTTCTGCAATGTTCCCACTGGCATCTTCACATCCTTGGGCCCGTGGCGGCTGCCACCCAAACCACAGCCTAATGAGATTTGTCAACATGCCCCGCGGAGGCACATCTGGCTGATGGGGGAGTGTATAAAAAGAAATGTTCTGGTTAGAAATGCCTTTGGATGAAATAAAACTGTAAGTGAAGAGAGGATGGGAAGGCCACGTTCTTCTGCTGGGGGAGCTCCTGGCATCTTGCTGCAGGAACTCTTTAGCACTAGGGTTTTAGACCTTCACCCCACCTTTTTAGCTCATTCTCCAGTGTGATGGTGAAGAACAGGCATCACTTCCAACCTCAACCTCCCCAGGGCAACTTAAGGCCAGTTCCTTTTGTCTTAGCACTTGTTCCTGGGGATCAGAACCTGACACCCCCTGGCTCCAACCTCCTGCCAGGAGCTGTCAGAGCCAGAAGGTCTCCCCTGAGCCTCCTTCTCTCCAGGCTGGGCACCCCCAGATCCCTCAACTACTCCTCCCCACACTCCTGCTCCAGACCCTTCCCCAGCCCCATTGCCCTTCTCGGGCTATGTTTCAGACCTCCCATGTCCTGCTGGGAGTGAGGAGCCCAAAACTGACCCCAGGATTTGAGGTCTGGCCTCCCCAGTGCCCAGTTCAGGGGGACAATCCCTGCCCTGCTCCTGCTGGCCACACTGGTACTAACACAATCAGCCTGCTGGTGGCTTCTTGTTCTGCCTGGGCACTCTCTGGCTCATCTCCAGCCCCCTGGGCACCAGCTCCCCCAGGACCTTTCCCTCTGGGCACTTCCCAGCTACTTTTCCCCTGACTGAGGGGTTGCAGGAGGTTGCTGTGACCCAAGGGCAGGACTTGGTTCTTGGTGTTGTTGAATCTCATCCTACTGGCCTTGGTCCATCAATCCAGCCTGTCCAGACCCCTCTGTAGAGCCTCCAATCCTCCAGCAGATCAAGAGAGTCGGATGCTGCCCTTGATGCTTGGGTAGTTAATCCAGCCCCAGTGGATGCAATCAGTGGGACAAGCTGCTCACAGGAGAGAAGCCTCTGACTGCTTGTGCCACAGCCGAGTTGCAACAGACTGGAGGCACTGAATGTCTTTTTGGCAGTTAGAGAAGGATTCTTGAAACCAGGAGCTTGCCTGAGCTTTAATCATCAGGCAGCAAGAGTCAGGTTGGGGGGGTGGTGGAGAGAGGCACCATCCTGAGCCTTTTGTCTTTGTTCCAGGTAAAAACCCCAGGGCATCTCCCAGGACACCGTGGGCACCCCCAGACAATCAGGTGCGAAGTGCCCTGGGCTCAGCCCAGCGTGAGCATTTGGAGGTTTGCAGCCTTTTCCCTGCACAAAGCCTCCCTTCCCCGGAGCCAAGGCAGCGTGCCCTCCAAGCCACCGTGCCGAAAGCGGTTCGCATCACCTCAGATGGAATACACCAATTTGCTCGTGCTCGGAGCATATTCTTTTTCACTAAAGCCTTTCTGTGGTTTTGGCCGGGCGCCGTCGCCCGCCCCGAGCCCCAGAGAAGCTGGCAGGACCCGCAGACTCGCAACTGAAACGCTCCCAGAGCCAGGGCTGCCCCGGGGATGACAGAAAAAAAGCTCTTGTGAATTTGTTGGCCTCTGAAGAGCCGGGCAGATTGGAAAGTGATGTGGGAGGTGGCGTCGGTGACTCAGTGGGTGGCAGGTTTCCATCTCCCGCTGGAGCGTCCTCGCCGGACCAGAGGGTGCTGTGCCGGTGGAGACAGAAAAAGGCATTGTCCCAGAGCAGGCTCTGGCAGGGCTGGGTTGTGCTTTGTTTTTCTTTCCAGGGGAAAGGTGTTAACCTCCTCCATCCCTCCTCCTGAACATTTTCCCACTGGGGGAACATGCTCTGTGCTCTCCCCCCCTCACCCGCTCTCCTCCTCCTCTTGCAGCCTTTCCACTTCAGGGAGCATAATCCACGTTGCATGGCCACTGTCACCCTGCCCATGGAGGTGCTCCAAGCTGGAGATACCCTCCTGCTTTACCTCTCTTCTCATCCCTGAACAGCCCAGCTCTAAGGTCAAGAAGCACTTTGTAGTTTATGGATGCCTAAGGGATGCTGGTCTGCAACCAGAAGCAAAAACCATTCTCACCTCATAGTTGCAGTGTTTTCTTGGTAGGCAGCTGCAGTGCTTGATGGATGTTGTATTTCAACCCCCAGGAGTCTGGTTCCTCAGGCAGGCTACAGCTACCACAGAAGCTCCACCATCACCGAGCTCCTCTGATGTTCTCTGGCAGCTCAGAGGGACAGAGACAGCACAGCACACCTTCAAGAAGAAAGAAGAGGGGAGGACCAACAAATTACACCACCTAGATAGCCACAGAGCTGAGAATTTCCATCTTTCAAAAGTTTTGGTTAGTTTGGGGTTTGGTTTTTTTGTTGGTTGTTTGGACCCATGCAAGTTTTAGTTGAAACCTGGGCTGAAAACATGAAGGATTTTTCTTGTTTTGCTCTGATATTTTCCTAGAAATGTTCATTTTGCAATTTCAGTTGTTGCTGGTGGTCATTTTGTTGCCAGAAGACCAACTCTGGGCCTGAAATCTGTGCTACTCACTCTCCAGAGGCTCCTAGCTACATTCCAAAGGACTTTACAGTGGCAGTGCAGAGACAAGCTCCAAGGAAGCCGAGAACAACACAACTCTTAGTACCGAAGCTGTGAAATTGGCACTGAAAGGATGGAACGGACTTGCTCACAGCAATTCTGCACTGAGACCTTTCCATGATGCACATGGGCCCTGAGCACATCCAGGAATTAATCCTCTTGGAGGTATCTCTTCGACTAGTCTAGATACTGGCCAGAACGTGGAGAAAGTCTCAACTGCTTATGTTTGCAATCCAAAATACTCCTCCAGGATTGTCTCCATAGCAAAGTCCCAGGAATGTTTCTCATGTTTATTCCCACTTAAAATGCCTCTTTAGGCTCTTTCCCTGACGCAGCCTTGGGGGGAGTCCCAGAGGACTGTTGGACAAAGGGGTTTAGGGGTGGATGGTGTTTGGAAGGACGTGGAAGAGTAGGGGGTTCAGTCTCACTGGTAGCAAACAAGTGTCCTGGCTGCTGGCCTCTCAGTTCCTCTTATGTTTGGCCAACATAGACATCACCCAAGCCATGTTTGCTACCCCAAAGAGCTTATTTTCATTAAAAAAAACCCTGATACGACAGAGAGGGGAGGTAGGCTCAGCATTATAGTAGGAAGAGTTGTGTTCAATCAGCAACTCCAAATTGCTTGTCAGCCTAGAAGTGACCAAAGCAGCAGCCTCCAAGCCTCTTACTTTGTCTCTGAAAGTTAGGGAATCATAAAACTGTTTTGGTTGGAAGAGGACTTATGGAGTCCAACTGTCCCCCAGCACTGCCTGGTCACCACTGCCCCATGGCCCTCAGCACCACAGATCCACAGGGGGGACCAGAAACCCCTCCAGGGGTCACTCCAGGGGACTCCACCCCTGCCCTGGACAACCCTCAAGGGAAAGACATTGTTCCTTAGCTCCAACCTCAATCTCCTCTGGGGAAACTTGAGGCCAGTTCTTCTTGTCTTGTCACTTGTTTCTTGGAACCAGAGCCTGACCCCCACATCTCCACCCTCCTGTCTGAGAGCCAGAAGGTCTCCCCTGAGCCTCCTTTGCTCCAGGCTCAACCAGCCCAGGTCCCTTAGTGTCCTTCTGGGAGTGAGGGGCCCAAACCTGACCCCAGAATTTGAGGTGCAGCCTCCCCAGTGCCCAGTCCAGGGGGATGACTCCTGCCCTAGACCTGCTGGGCACACTGGTGCTGATCCCATCCAGGATGCTGGTGGCTTCTTTGGGCAGGGTCTGAGGATGAGCACTCAGCCTCCCCACCACGCATCCACGTAAATTCACAGGCTAATGGCTCCAAAGTACTTCTGTTTCTGATTTTTTTTGTGTGTGTCTTTCCTGACTGCAAGGAAATTTGTCTCTCGGCCAAGCCATCTTAGAGAGCAAGAGTGGCAGAGGCAGGAAAAAGGCGGATTTGGCATCGTGCTTTCAAGGCTGTTCATTTTAGGTAGGGAGCAGACACTGGATAACTTTCATGGAGACTCGACATATCATTCCATTTCCTCTTTCTTCCCCCTGAATCTAAACACTCCATAACAAAAGACAGAATTCAGGCAATGGCTGATGGGGGGAAAACGTCTCATTTCAGAAAGCAAAGGGCAAGGGCTGCCCTTTTTTCCCCCCTGCCATGGCACATTCAGAGCTCTCAGCCTCCCCTAATTACTGCTGATTTAAATTGTACTGAGAAACACACCCTTGTGCTGCAAAATGCAACCCTGGGGAGGTAGAATAGCAGCTCCTTTCTGACAAGCATCTGGAAGGTAGAAGAGGTTGTGTCAGATTGTGGGCCCGTGAACTGAGCAAGCTGGAATAAATATGTTCAAAAGGACAGTTCTCGGAATGGAAAATCATGGGAAATTAAAGAAAAAAAGAAGAAAGAAAAAAAACAAAACAAGTTCTTGGATCTAAAAAAAATCTCACGAAGCTTAAGAGGTTTTCAACAGAACAAATCAGAGTGCTGTAAGAAAAGGCACCCACCTGGCACGCCAGCCTTTCTTCATTAAATATGACTTGGAAGCATCAAGAGGGGGGGAAAATCATCATCTGCAAGGTCATGCAAGGGACTCCTAATTAATGCCCATGAAGAATTTAAAGGACTAATGTCTCCCATCCCAGGATGGAAAAGATGAAGAAGTTTGTCTTTTTCTCAAGAGACAGAAGTTTCTTGGGTTCATTGTTATCAGAAGAAGCAGGGGAAGAGTGAATCCAGATCCAATTATGAAGAGTAGTCATCAAATCTAGACCCTATCACATGACCTCCCCATATAAAAAAAGAAGCAAAGAGTGGGAAAATGAATTTACCTTTGTATGATAAAATACCCTGAAGAGGGACAGGGTCCTTGTTGTATGGTCTCATGGATCTAAGGAGCAAACTACTTCTCTGATGCTGGTCATCTCTCTTCTCTCTGAAACAGAAAGGTACAATAGGTTGCAGGAGTCATAATCCTCGTCCCACCAAATACACCCAAAAGCCACGGTAGAGACATTGCAATTAAAGACTTAATTGTCCTCCATGCCCTTTGGTCCATTTGTCCCACCACAAAACAACAACCGAAGTGCTGCTTCATCATCCCAAGAGCTTGTGAAATACTTGGCTATCATAAGGAATTTATCCTGAAAGAATATGACCTGTCTTTAGCAGAAAAAAAACAAAAAAAACAGGGCTTTGAGAACATGAGGTCTGTGTTGAGAGGAGAGCACCAAGACAGAGAAGAACAACTTAGAGTAGTGTTTGTTTAGGAAACAATGGGTATCAATCACCCGTTAGTCATCTTAGGCACAGAATTACCAGCAAGTTTCCAGCCACTGAGACAAGAAGGCTCTGAAGCGATGTTTTAAGGAGCAGAAAATGGCCAAAACACTCCCGGAGTTGTAACAGAGCTGGAGCATGTCACTGTCATGGAACCCAGCATCCCTCAATTGCAGGCACCCCAGCCCAGTGACCCTGGTGGATCTTCAGCTCTGGTTTATAAGGATGAGCCCACATATGGAATTGGGACTGATCAATTCTTTGGCCCAGGACCATTCCTTGTTTTAACTCAAGCTTTGTCTGGATTTGGAGTGGAAAGGGCCAAACTAAAATATTAAATGCAGCTGTCCTGGCGTGCTGGTCCCCAATGGATGCTGGTGCTGCCAAATAACTTCTCAGCCACCCTGTTTCCAAGTGTGTGCACATCCCCTGGCAGGTAACTGGCCGCTGGGGTGGCAGCCTGACCAGAACTGTAAGATTCTTGAAGTGCATCAATTCCTATTATCTAATCATGCAGAAAAAGCTTTTCATAACAAGTCTGGAAAGAGAAGAAACCCAGAGGCTGAGAATCCAGAATTTGACCACATTCTTCCTCCAAAAGTTTGGAGGAGCTTCAGTCCATAAATAACGTAGGTGGCAGGTGACCAGTCACAACTAACCTCATCTTTACAGTCTGCAGCAGTGGGAGATTTGCAGCAAATATTTCAGCTGAAGCAAAACAGAGGTGAAATTCTCCACAGTTGTTCTCAGTTGCCTCAATAGACATTGATTTTCAAGCATTCCCTGGGTGGTGGTTACCGCTGGCTTGAGGGTGGATTCATTATCTTCAAATAGCTACTTGAATTTTTTTCTTTGGAAGAACCTAGGGAGAAAATGCTCTACTGTATCTCTGTAAAACCAGGGTAAACTCTCACATGGGCAAAGAAACCACTCTTTCTCCACCTTGTGACTCTTCCAGAAGGCTCACTACACCTAAGAGACCTCAAAATGTCAAAAGTAAACCCAACAAATTGTACTTGTCACCTACACAGGCTACTATGGAATCTTCACACGAGGGCTCTGCTCTCTTCTACACAGAGAAAGCAGATGGCAGGTTGCTTTTCAGCTGAGTTCTCAGCGATTAAACTAAAGCTGAACTGAAACAGAAGAACAAAAAGAGAGTCCCCTCCACACACAGGAGAAACTGAAGCTTTAACAGACAGTGGAACTAATTGCCACATGTTGCCGAGGGCAAGAAATTAGAGAGATCCAAGAAATGAGCTAGGCATTGGATGAGAGAGAATATCAGGACTGGATGGAGAAGCTAAAAGCTGCAGGGTTTTTAATTGCCTGTTCAGAAGAGGTTTGGAAAGGAAATCTCAGAATCCATGTGAAGCCAATGTTATTAACCCATTAACAGACAAATCAACCTGCACTGGGCCTTGTTGTCAAACACTAATTGCACTGTTTGCTTTGGACCAGCATGGACAGGACACGTAGAGGAGCCTGGGACTAGTCTACAACCTTCCTTCCCTGATGATGGGAAAACTCAGTGGGCATCATCTCCAAGGACCACGTGATGAAGATGGAGTTGGGCTCCCAGGCCCCAGCTCTTGTATCCCTGGAAATGTTATTAACTTTAGCTCATTGGCTTCACATTCATGACTTTCCAAGTCCTCCTACCCACCTCTTCCTCCAGGAACAGCCCCACCCTGGCGATGGCTTTCACTGCTGCCTGGCCCAGCAAGTGACAGAGTAAGTGAGAATCCAGGAGGGAGGAAACATTGGAGCTGAAGACGTCTCCTCAAGCACCGGGGACATGGCAACTCAAGGACCTGTGAGCCTGTGCTGACAACAGCCAAGGCTGGACGTGCTCACAGCACTTCCCAGCCCAGCCCAGGGTGCTGGACAGCCTAGAAAAGGGAGGGAAAGGTGGAGTAAAAGAATTTAAGAAAAAAAAAAAAAATATTTAAAAACAGGGGGAAATAGCTGGTTGCTCAGTGTGAATAAATATAGTTTGAGTGTGACGTGCTGTGAGGTGCTGCTAGGAAGGTGATTCATGCTCCCAGCGCTACAGAATCATCTCTGCCCCAGCACACAGAATCATAGATGGATCTGGGACATTTCAAGGTCAACTCGTCCACCCCCCACCACCCCTGTGCAGTGAGCAAGGGGCATCTGCAACTAGGGCAGGTTGCTCAGAGCCCTGCTCAACCTGAACTCTTAGTCATACAACCCAAACTTACAGCTTGGGCTCCCAATGTCAGGAGACAGAGTAATAGATCCCAAGGGTTCTTTGTCCCATCCCAAACTGGATGTCCAAGCTGTTTAAGAAAGGTGTCCCTCAGAGGTACATCTCTGTCTCCAGAAATAAGGGCAGCCCACATAATTAATTAATCAATCCCAATACCTCTAAAAAATATCATTACATCTCCCCTTAGCAAATCTTGTCTTGCCTGTATCCTTCAGACCACCGTGGAAAGCCAAGAATATTGCTTGTTTAGACTGGACAACACACACATATTTAATTTAGGTCACACGGAAAGATGGAACCCATCAACAAGTCCAGATTTCATCGCTGCATGAATAGCCACTCTTTAAAACAAAAATAAAAGGGAATACTGGGTCATATGTGCTTCTCCACAGTCTCTCTAGAACTCAAAAGCTAAAAAGACAGTTAAATTGTTATCATTGGAGATAATACCTAATTAAAACTAGAAGTTTATATAAGTATATAAGAAAAAAAAAAAAGATGCTTGATTGAAATTGTTGATTCCAATTTTTCTGACCCCAGAGCTTAATCAGCTTCATCCAATAATTAAGATAGAAATTTGCATGTCTGAGTAACTCTAGCATGTATAAAGCCAGAGACTGTCAACCCCAGCAACTCCTCCCAGCAGAAAGGGCTCCTTGATTACTGCAACCTGGCAAACCTTCCATTGTCACCACCACCATCCCAGCTGTAGCAGGGTTGTGTTTCCAACACAGAGTTCAAAGACCAGTTGAAATCTTCACTATCTCTGCCATTGCCCACAACATCATCATCATCTTTTTTCCAGGTTGTCTTTTTACTGATGGTCATCCAAGTGCACCTTGAGGACTTTTGACACTAACAGGGTCTGCATCACATCCCTGCTGGAAAATCTTCACTGGTTTCTTTCAAAATAATACATTTTAAATAGGTAGGTCAGGGCCCCACATATCTCTCAGTACCTCTAGAAAGAAGAGTCCTGTCCCTCGAGGAAGTTAAGTTAGTCTGGAAAGGATTAAAACAACCTCCCCCCACCTAGCACAAGTTCATCAGTGAGCTCTATGGCTTTGCTGCATTTCTGGACCTTCCCCAGACAACAGTTCAGCTTAAGGATCACTTGCTCCAAAACATCCCTGGTTTTGATTTTGTGGGGGAACGGATTGACTGGTATTTACAAAACCAAACCAAGCCCATTTTTTCCCCCCTCCTGGTTTCTGCAGGACCCAGTGGTTCTGCTAAAATAGCCATCCCTACAATACCCAGCTCCTCTGCTTTTGATCTCAGCTGGAGCCAGGAAACACCAAAGAAGCCACAAAACGAGATGGGGGATGGAGGAAGGGGGAAGACTGAGCAAGAGAAGCTAATTGAACTTTTCTGAACCACAGAAAATGTTCATGGGATGATCTCATTTTATGGTTCTATAATCTATGTGCCAGTCCCTCAATCATCTTTAAGGGCTGAAATACATCAACAATTTCGCTTGGAATTTGGCAAAGAAGGGAAGAGATCATGAAGTAGTGGGAGAAAAATACCTTTCATGCATTCAGGACTGTAGAAACTTCAAGGATCAAAGCACCATCCAGGAGTTGCTCCATCAACAGTCAACTGAGCTGCTCTGTACGTTGCCAGCAGCCTCCAAGAAGAGAAGCTTCCTTCTTACTGCAACAACACAGCATTGTTTGAAACAATGGCTTCCTCTGCAGACAAGGTGGGTCTAAAAATTGTCAAGCTCCTCACTCTATCAGCTGCTTTCTAGATGCCCTGGGCTCAGCATGGCTTAAGTCTCAATCTAGAGCAGGACTGTGGGGAGGAGCAGCTGAGGGAGCTGGGCTGGTGGAGCCTGGAGAGGAGGCGGCTCAGGGGAGACCTTCTGGCTCTGGCAGCTTCTGGCAGGAGGCTGCAGTGAGGGCAGGGCTGGGATCTGTTGTCCCAGCTGATGGGACAAGAGAAACCAACCTCAAGTCACCCCTTGAGCTCTGCAGGAGAGCACAGAGAGAGAGATGGAGGGGACTAAAGGAACCACTCCTGCAAGTGATGCATTGAGAGCTGGCCTGGGCAAAAATTCAACTAACAGGCCCAAAATTCAGCTGACCCTTCAGGAGCCATAAATCTAGACCAACTCCATCAATTCCCCATCGACCACACCAGATTATTCCCAATTTAATGTGAACTGCTGGTGCTGAATGAACTCACCCTGTACATCACACAGCTGTAGGTGCTTGGAGAGTCTTCTCCAGCACAGAGTGATGTCAAACGAACCTCCCGAGGGGACCCCCAGCTGGGTGCCTTTTGGAGGGCATTTTAGTGCCTAATTCCTGAGACTTGTTTTTTCCCTCACCGCTGAGGAGACAGAAAAGAGAGGAAAAGAAGGGAAGAGAAAAACGGGTCTTCCAAAGCCAGCAGTGGCAGCAAGGAAAAAAAATGGAAGTGATCATCATTGATTCTTCACAGTTGTTACTCAAAGGCCAGGATTACAAGTTCACGGGGAGGCCACTGGCACTAACCCCAGTCTGCAGTTAATGCTTTCCATCCAGAAACTCCCTCGCAAAAACCCATCCAGTTCCTGGGAATCTGGGTGATAAATTGAAGCTCCCCCAGCAGATAATGGAATAAATATGTGTGGGATGCCACGCACCTGTCTGCTCACACAGCGGACTCAAAGGAAGGAAAGGGATGCAAAACATAGGGCATCAAATCCTCCCCACACCACACCTCTGACCTTGGCATCACTTGGCCGTTTACCTTGACTGGAAGGTTGTTTCTGTGCCGATTCCTTCCCCGGCAAGTGATATCTCCTGGAATGTGGGAGGAGCTGTTGGGGGTTTTCTCCCCCTCCAGAGGATGGTGCTGAAAGCAAAGTTTAGCTGTTTGATTGCACTCACTGAGCCAAAAGGAGCGTGCTTTGTATCAGCCTTAGCTCAAACATCTGCACCTGGAACAGGGAAAAGGAAAAGAGAGAAGGAAAGGAAAAGAAGAGGAGAAAAGGAAAAGAAAAGGAGAAGAAGAGAAAGGGAGAAAGAGAAAAGATAAAACAAATATGCAGTGGGCTGGTTTGGGAAGCTGCAGAGTAGGTTTCCCCTGATTGTCCACAGAAACTCCCTGGTTTAAAAATAATAAAATCAGAAACCACACTTACTGGATGGATTTCCCCTTAGGTCTCTCTGCTAACATGGAGCTTGGCCCCTAAGGATATTGTCCTTTTGAACGTTAAAAGCTGCAGCCAACGTGGCTTTTACACTTACACACACACCCCACACCACCACCAGCTCCTCTGAGGACAATCCCAAGAGATTATTTCACTGCTGGCCTAAGTGATCATCTTCATCTCCATTACCTGATGGTTACAATCTCATTAGACCATGGCTAAATATTACATTACCCTCTGAGGTGTTGACATCTTCACTAGAGTTAAATCATTACCATGTCCCAGTTAGGGCTGGGACCTCCTTCCAGCAATGCTGGGAGGGCTGGAACCCTGGACTAGGACAGACTGGGAGAGCTGGGGGGGGTCCAGCCTGCAGAGGAGAAGGCTCCAGGAAGGTGATGCTAGCAGAGGGGAAAGCATCAGTGACACAGCTACAGTCTCAGAAGGACCTCTGCAGAAACTGGTGTGAGTTCTGCCCAGCCAGAAATGGGCATCCTCTTCCCTCTGCCAGACTCTGCAGGCAGCACAACCTCACTCTCCTGTCTGATCACACACCCAGCTAAGGCTGGCCCAAAACCCTGGGGGCTTCCCAGGTTATCTTGCCTCATTATCTTTTATTTTTATTTCTTTTTTATTGTTCAGATTTGGGGTTTCTATGGGGTTTTGGTTTGGTTTTTTTGGTGGTTTGGTGTTGTTTGGGTGTCTTTTGGGTTGTGGTGTTTTTTTCTTGTTTTGTTTCTAAAACTTGGAAGGCCACTTGTCCATGGGAAAGATAAAGGGCTTTAACTTCTTTAATTAGCTTCTTTTTTTCCTCCTCTCTCTCTCTTGTTTCCACCTGAAATAATTCTGCCACATTCCAAAGCAGCTTTTCCCTGGCTGGATCTAACTCTCACCAGAACCATTACCCAGCTCTATTCTTCTGAAGCTGCGGTTTGAGACAACCCTGAAAACATTTAAATAGGTCGTTATAATCATTTACAATTCCCTCAACTACCCCCCAGACAGCAATTGCCCAACAATGGCCTTTTCCCCTTTCTCCTGCTATTCCCTGTCTACCAGGGGCTGGTGGAAGGGGGGAGGAGCTGGGAACCGTGCAGCATAAATCAGAATATTGAACAGATTTCTGGACCACAAGTCTTGTCAAACCTACAGAAATAGATCACATTAATTACAGGCAAAATCAACTAGTGCCTGTTAGATGACATTGTATGTGCACACACCAGTTCCTTGGTTGCTTTTTGGGTTTGTTGGGGTTTTTTTTTTTACAAAACCACAAAAAAAAAAACAACTGGAAGCCAAGGGCACCAGTGTTGAGCTGCTGCCTGAGGAGGGCTCTTGTGTGGACATTGTTCTGATGGAGAAGAAACAATGCCCATCTCAGTCATCCCCCACACACCCTAATTGCAATCAGAAAGTGATTATTTTCACGTGCAGGGATCTCAGAGGGGAATCTGCTCTGGCTCCAGAGTTACTCAACATTTTCAGTGCCAGAGTAAAAGAAAACCAGGCAGTGATTGCTGTTAAAGGCGGTACAAAAGGGAGTGGGGGAAGAAAGAGACACCCCATTATTCTCCAGGTTTTTCCCACAGAAGAATGCTTGCCACCACTTCATATCCAGTGTCTGTGGCTGAGTCAGCAGGTCGCTTTTCCTCCTCACCAGCAGCTCTGTTGTGTACCTGGTGTTTTCAGTCACCTTCTCCCAAAGCCAACAGACAAGGGAGTATAGGATGTTCAGACTGGGCTTGAAGGCATCTCCAGAGGTTCATGGCTGCCCCAGACCAGAAACCCTCGTGCCCATGTGAACACCTCAGTGTTCAGCCCTCAGTGGGCTCCCTGGGCTTCCTCCAGCAGCCTCTGGCAGGCAGGGAGCTGAACCCGGGTCACGTCAAGCCCTAATTGATGCCCCAACCATGGGCTGGCTTCCACCTCTCCTGCAGGACTGTGATTCCAGGAAGAAGGAAAGCAGGTCACAGTCAGCAAGTCCCTTCCCAGGGAGTCTGACCTCCCAAAACACAGGTGGCAAGATGGGATGCAAAGTCAGCCCTTGGGTGTACACAGAAGGACGATGGCACGTGCTTCGTGTGTGACATGTGACCAGAGACACTGTCAACTTCTGGTGCCCACATTTCAAAGAGGACATCAGGGTAGGAGGGGGAGGGGGAAGGAAACTTGGAAATGGTTCAGGAAAGAGCTATAAGGTACAGCTTGAGGTCTGGGAAACCTGCCATAAGAATCTCCAGCTAATAGCTTCTCCAGGAGAAGGTTAAGAGGTGACTTGATCACAGCCCACAAGTACCTGCACAGGGAAGAGATTTTTGATAGCAGAACAGCTCTTTAATCAGCCAGCTGATGACTACATCATGAAAATCCAAGAGTCAGAAGCCAAGAGGAGGAAAATATTCAGGCCTGAAATGAGATGGAAGTTTTCTGACATTGCAGGGAACTGACTGCAGAACAGTCAACCCCGAGACACCCAGAGCTCCTGGCTGCTTGGAGCTGTAAATCAAACCAGTTCTCTGTCAAAACCCTGGGTGGGATTCACATCAACCCTTCTTCTCTCTGCAACTAGTGAGGAGGGCTCCAGGTATTTGGTTTAATGACCACCAGAGAAGAGAAACTCCAGAGGATAGTTGGTTTGGTTTAAAAAAGAGGCATCTAGCAGAGTTTGCTCCTCCTACAAGTGCAAGGAGATGTCGAGAGGCTTTTCCACCTCTCAGGAGGCAATGGTCAGGTCATGTTGTACATACCACAGATGGGTAGGGGTTGGAAGGGACCTCTGGAGAGTGAGTCCAACCCCTCACCAATGCAGGAAAACAGGATTCCCTCCTCTGAGATCTGCTGGTCTTGGAGTGGTGCCCAGTGGCAGGACAAGGGGACCAACTGGAATCCAGGCAGTTCCACCTGAGCAAGAGGAGACAATTCTTTGGTGTGAGGGTGTCAGAGCCTGTGCCAGGCTGCCCAGAGAGGTTGTGGAATCTCCTTCTCTAGAGAGATTCCAACCCCCCTGGACACTGCTCTGCTGGGGCAGGGGGTGGCACCAAGTGACCCCCAGAGCTCCCTTCCCACCCCCACCATGCTGGGACTCAGGTAGAGACACCTCAGCGAAGACAGCCTAAAAGAGTTCCAGCAAGAAGGGACCATTCCCCAGCCCCCCTGGCAAGCACAGGACCCCACCTTCCCTGCTCCAGCACCAAGGCAACCCCCACAGACCTCAAGCCCTGCTGCCAGCCCTGGGGAATTCCACACGGTTTGCAGGGCAAGCACCACCTGGGGGATGACTCCACCAACGGCAGCATCCAGCTCCTCGGAGATGAGCTACAAACCAAACTGAAAATAAAGACAATCAGAAATGCAAAGAGAGGCTATAAACTTGACTCCCTTTCATCCCCCTCACCCCAAATAAATCTCGGCCGTTTAAGTCTAGTAGCCAGTGAGCAATTAATTAGCAGACAGCAGACTTTCCAGGGCATGCTTCTGAAATGCAAACAGCAGACAGAGCAATTGTTGCTTGGGGACTCCTTGGAGTTTTTACAGTTTCCATTGAAAGCTCAGGCTGGGAGGGGTTGGGGGTTTAGGACACGTCTCAGTGCAGGGGGACATGGTGCTTGGGAACAAGAGACAGGTTGGCACCTGAACAACACCCTGTTCTCACCTTAGTGCTCTGCCACACACTGGGGCAGGGCGCTCAGCCTGTCCTAGAAGGAAAAAAGGTGGGTTTTGAAAGTCTCAAGAAAATAAAGAGTGTGCAGAAGCTCTTTCTGCATTCATGGCATTATCCTGATACCACACAACTGTCAGTCCTAGCTCAGGGTGTGGAGATGCAGCAGAGGAGTGACACTGCTCCAATAAATCATGATCCAAAAGCTGCTGCCACAGCAGGAAAGCTTCTGGCAGACTCAGCTCCAGCCACGCTGATTTTCTTCAAGCTGGGTCGTTGCACTGGAACAGGGAACAAGGAAAAATTTCCTCAGCCCTCCCCAAAATACCCGGGACCAGAACTCAGTTGGTGGGACCTGTGCACCAGAGTCAAACAGGGACATTTTGACATTCCCTCTGCCTAGGGGATGGACAAAGGCTCTCCTGCAAAGACAAGCCTGGAGCAAGATATAAATTTAAGGAGCACTTTGGCTCTCCTCCCTCCATCCTTATTCCTCTTTTCTCCTCCCTCTTTTCCTCTTCCCCCTTCTTTTTTTTTTCCCCTTTTTTTTTTTCCCCCTTTTTTATTTTTTTCCCTTTTTTTTTTTTCCTCCTTTTTTTCCCCCCTTCAAGCAAATCCTTTGCAGCAGGATACTGTGGAACCCAGACAGGGGTTCACATGAACTGCCCCGAGCACAAAGGACAGGGCAGGCAGCGGAGAGCCCAAGTGGCTCCTTCTCCTCCACTATCTATGTGCAAGCATTTTATAATTTTCAAACCACTCTGATTCTCTGCCAGCTGCTGTAAATTTCACCTGGAGAAGGGTGGAGGGGGGAGATATCAAGTCCAGGCCTCATTAGGTTTTTATACTCTTTCTGATTGCTTTTGCAGGCCTCCAAGCCCGTCTCCGTGGGACCCCAGGGTTCAAAGATCAAATAAATTGTCTGGCAGATTTATCAGGTCTCAGGGTAGGTAGCCATGTAGTAAACTTCCTTTTCTTCCCCCACCCCCACCTCCAAATTCAACAGCAGAAGACAAAAAGGAGGCTAAAAAGAAGATGAAATCACATCACCTACTTTGTCACCTCTCTGCTTTTAGGATGCTGAGAGCCCAGCACCCTGTGCCCCAGCAGCCAGTAGGGCAGGAGGAGAGCAGGCAACAGCAGCTCAGGCAAGAAGAAAAGCTCTGAGACTGACCATCAGCAAAGGATAATTTCAAAAGACCCCAAAAAAGGCATTTCCAAAACCCCCACGGTGTCTTCCAAGGAGTTTTCCTCTGGCTCTGCACCCAGGAGCGTTTCTGCAGAGGCTGTTCCAAGGTGGGACCCAGCCCTGCCAGATGCCTCCAGAAACCAGCTCTGCTCCCAGCAGATCATTAGCTCCAAGAACTCTTTCCACCCTCACTGCACAGCTCCCTGTCCCGTGCAGCCTGCCAGGAGGAGCTCAGGAAAAACATCCCCAGATCTGCCTCCAAAAACCATGTAGACCCAGGGCTTGGGCTCACCCCCAAAGCTGCCCCTCCCTGGGGCACTCCTGTAGCTAAAGCAGAGGAGGGAGAAGTTCTCTTTGTTCCCTATTTTCAGTGATGAACTGAAACCAAGAACAGGGAAAAAAATAAATTGAAAAAAAATTTATATATATATATCTTGTGTTCTCTTTGAGGAGACACCTAGAAGATGATGAAGGCAAAGGGGACGTGGCTCTGGAGGCTCTCGGGGAGAAAGAACCTTCCTGCCACCACCTAGACCACTTCCACGTCACCTCCAATAGATTCTGTTCTGTCATTAGACAGCCTCAGGGGTGTCAGGAAAGCAGGATTATATCTACGCTTCCCCATCACCCTTTCTGCCTACCAGCACCTCACACCAGCCAGCACAGGGTAACCATGGAACCCTTCTGGTTGGAAGAGACCTTTAAACTCATCATGCCCAACCATGCCCCCAGCACTGCCTGGGCACCACTAAATCATGTCCCTCAGCACCACGCTGGCTACTGACCCCTCCTCAGGGCTGTCTCCTACCTGATGGAGCTGCTCCAAAGCCCAGTGCCACATCCAGTGGCCCCACATCCATCTGCTCAACAATGAGAGACTGAGGAATCTCCCAGAAGACCATCAGGGTCATCCCACCACTGCCAGGCCTTGGACACTGTGCCAGTTTGGGCTTCAACACTGAAAAAAAAAGAGGCTACAGTGAGCCAGAGCCAGCTGGACTGGGTTTTGTCTTCTGCTAAGCTCTCAGCTGGTAATGCTGAGCCTAGTTAATCAACTGTAGTATTCCACCCCAGAGTTGGCTGCTCTAAAGGCAAGAGGGAAATGATTTCTATATATAGGTTGGTAAAGTGCTCTGGGAATGAAAGATGTTTTATGAAAAGTCCTCCTCAACGTGCAGCATCAGCCGTGCTCTTCAGGAGGGGTTTGGGGGGTTGTTGGGTTGGTTCTTTCTTGTTTAGTCTTGAGGGGAGGGGGGGGTTCTTGCTTTTTTTTTTTTTCTCTTCGAATGATTTTTCCATGATCCAGCTGATCTGGAGTTATCTAAATGAATTTCCACAGGCATAAAGCTTAATCTGCTCTCGTTGCAGACTTCCATATATTTTTAATATGTCAAGCAGTGGAAATTTCTCAGACTGGAGTCAGGGGAGCCGTGAGGTTTACTGCACTGGAAGATCAGAAATAGCTTATCCATCTAGCAGACTTCCCTATAATAGCTGTGCACAAGGAGCTTTTGACATGGGATGGTTAAAAACAAAGGGGAGGAATGGAGCAGACAGTCACCTGGATGGAGCTGTGCAACTGCAGCCTCGCAGAGCTGGGATTAGAGCAGGCAGAACATTTTCCATTCAATAGTTTTCAGTATTTCCCTCCCCTCCTCCTCCCAGCTTCAGCAGGGACTTGGGCTAAACCCTAGATCTGTTTTGATGAGGACAAAGCTTTGAGTCCTGAAGGGAAGGTCTCTCTCCCCCAGAAACCAGGCTGTGGTTTCTCCTTCCCATCCCAGGTCTCCATCACTGGTTGCTCATCTCCTTGCACCACCACTGGTCCGAAACGTGTGTGGGTCTTGCAGAGCAACAGCTCCTGCCCCAACAGCTTCCAGAAAGCAGAGATGAAGGAGAAAATGAAGTGACAGGCAGGGCACACAAGAACTAGGTGGTTCTAGAACCTTGTGTCCCATCCACCATGGGCCAGGCATGTCAGCCACTGTGTTAGGACCCAGGATCAGCATCCCCAAGGGGCAGGGAGCACCTCCCATGGCCATTACCACGCAGTATGAAGATGCAGACCCTTGCCTCGTGAGATGCAAGTGATCAGGAATATCCCACTGACTTTCTTCATGCTGCAGACAGCAGATTCAGCAGCCAATCAACCAGCTGCCCCCTCCTCCAGGCCCTGTCAGCCCCTGGAAGTGTTGCTCTCCAACCAGGCGTCGGGTCAAGCTTGCAATAACTAAAAGCTGCCATGGAAGAGGTCAGAAGACAGCAAAGCTCTTTGAGTAGCTCAAGTTTTGGTCTTTGAGTAGATCAGGAGATAAATCTTGTGCAAATTCAGTTTGGTGCCATGAAAAAGAGCCCTCTGTGCACCTTTGGCTTTCTTCTCCCATGTCTGACCACCCACTGCCACAGGGGTCTCTGCCATTCCACCAGGGTGCCACACAGCTGGCAGCAGCTCCTCTGTGCTGGGACAGGGCACTCTGCCTTCAGGAGCTCTGATGAAGACTAGTGACCCAGGACATTAACGGTGAGAGCCCTCTACAGCCTAATAAAGTCTTCATTTTATTTTGTTTTTAAGTTTGGAACAGAAAAACTCAACCTGTTGTTCCCTCAAAGCCTGGAGGATGTAGGGTTCTCCTAGTCAGGCCACCACCATCTAAAGTGCAGCCATCTCCAGCTTGGAGGTCCAGTTTTCTGTTTATAAAGTTATTTTTTAACTAATGGATGGAAAGAGGTGCCTCTGGAGCAAGACTCATCTCAAAGAGGATCCCCACCCCAAACCCTTTGGAACATCTTCCACCTGAACAAAATGCTCTGACTGGCCCAGAAACCATGAAGGAGGGTGACAGGAGGAGCCACCGATTGCATTAACCTCCCACTGCCTGAGGAAACGAGGCTGAGGAAAGGCAGTGCAGAAAACAGAAGGGTGGAGTTTCTCTTCCACTGCTCAGGCCAACTTCAACACATCAAAATCCCACCCATGCTCTGCCGCTCGCACAGGGCTGCCTCTCCAGGAAGGAAAGTGGGTGGAAAAATTACATCACCCTTCAGTTTCTCCCCCCATTACCCTTCCATTTAAAGACATTTAGTGCTAGAAAGGGGAAGGAGCAGCCAACAGCCCGTTATGGGCAGAGAGGAGATGACAGCAGGAGGAATCCATCCAGACAACATCAGTTGCCTTGCTCTGCCTGTCCCAGCAAAGGCCAGGGCAGACCTCATCACCCCTAAACAGCATCTAAAGGGCAGCCACAGAGAATGGAAGGTCTCTCTCCACAAAGGGCCACATGGAGAGGAGAAGGGTCAACGAGTACAAGTTGCACCATAAGAAGTTGCACCTTGATATAAGAAATAATAGGGTTTTTTTTATAGAGAGAGCAATTGATCACTGGAACAACCTCCCCAGGGATGTGGTGGAGTCTCCTTCACTGGAAGCTTTCAAGATGTAGCTGGACAGGGGTTTAGATCAGCCCATCCAAGTTCTCCTCCTCACAGGTTGTACCAGCTGATCTTTTCAGGTCACTTCCAACCTGGGCTGTCCTCCATTAACAAGAGTTACTGTCCCTAAAACCATCACCCAACCCTGCCAGGGCACCACCGACCTGTGTCCATCACCACACTCCTGCTCCAGACCCTTCCCTGGCCACTCTCCAGCTCCTCAGTGTCCTGCTGGGAGTGAGGGGCTCAAACCTGACCCCAGGATTCCAGGGGTGGCCTGTCCAGGGGGATGGATGATCCCTTCCCTAGTCATGCTGACCACACTATTCCACCCTTCATTTTCAGCCTCCCAGCCTAATGCATTCCTTTCTGCCAAGGTCACTCTTGATCTCTACCTGCTGTCCCTCTCAGCAGAGGAGCTGGTGGGCATTTGCCTCCAGACCTCATGAGCACGCAAGCAAGCCTGCTAACAAATTACCCTCCCATCTTCCCTCCAGCACAGCAATCAGAAAGAAGGGGGTGGAGGGAAGAGGGAGGAGGGAAGGTTTTTTTGCATCAACCACTTGAAAGACTACAGATCACCTACAAGTATTTTTATTGAGGGAGTTTTGTTCTTGTTCTGAACTGTAAATACTTGATGTCTTCCAGGTGCTGGCTGCTCAGCTGTGGATGGAGGGGCTCTCAGCAGCCAGCAGCTGCAACCTGCAGGTGTGTGCAACCGGCAGCCAGCGTGAGGCCAAGCAGCTGCTGAACTGGGAGGAACTGGAAGTCGTTTGCAGTCCTAATGAAGATGTTTTCTTATTAAACTTGAAGCCACGGCACGAAGGTCTGTGGGCCTGGAGCAAATTTGCATCGAGAAGCAATTCCTTCATAAACTGCTCTGGAGACTGAAATCATGGAAGACAGAGAGCAGCTGTGGGGAGAGAAGTGACAGAGCAGCTCTGGAGAGGCTTTGCAGGGCCAACAGACAGCAGCTTCCAGCCACGACTCAACACAGAGCTGCTCCAGAGATGGGGAAGGACTAGGAGGTCTTTTAGGTCTTCACAAGGTACCAGGCAGCACAAGTCAAGAAATCGAGGTGAGGAAGGAGAAGACCTTATCCACACATGGTTTTAAGAGGTATTTAGAGTAGCAGAAGTGGGTACTGGGGTTGGAAGAGACACTAAATCACATAAAAGCCCAGGATGATCAAACAGCCCACCCAGATGGTTCACCCCACCCCTCATACATCTCACAAGTGCTCACTGGCAGTTCAAACTGCAGGCTCAGATAAAAACACATCAGCTCTACCTGATGGAAAGCAGCTCCAGAGAAACACCTGGGAGTCCTGGTGGACAAGTTCACCATGGCCCCTGCCCCAGCAGGAGCACCCAGAGCAGGGGGTTGGGATCTCTCCAGAGCAGGAGACTCCACAACCTCTCTGGGCAGCCTGGCACAGGCTCT